>JASANS010002360.1:0-65464 GCA_030849605.1 Wallacemonas sp. 195SL | reverse complement strand
CGAGAAGCGTGCAAAATATAATAGAGACAGTTGACGTGTTCAGGTTGATTTGAAAACGGAAATATGGAGTCACAAGAAACTGGATTTCATCGTTACAGAGGTCACCAGTCCACGACAGATGCAAGCAAATAACAGCACCACAAAACAGAGAGAATGCTCCAGTTGTGCCACTTTCATGAAGGATACGCACAACACTGACACTTTTTTTTTGTTTCCTTTTTCTTTTTTGTCACGGCGTTGCGATCCTCTCATTCGCGGCCCCTCCCGCTTGTACCTTTAAGCGTACCTCATCCTCGATGAGCTGTTTTTTCAACGCCACGAGCTCTCTCTTCTCGGCCTCAAGCTGGAGAATTTCTGTCTCGATGGACGTGAGAAGTGCGTTGGTGTACATGCTGTTCATCTGTGAAGGTGTGCTCTGACGCGGTGCGTGCGTTGCGGAGGCGTTCCGCTTCGGCATAGTAAAAAGGTGCGTGATGGGGAAACGCACACACAGCTAGTGAAGATAACATATACATAGAGAGAGAGAGGATGGAGACGAAAGAGACGCAATACAGACAAGATAGATAGAGAGAGAGAGTTACTACCGACAAGCACGTGCTTACCCAGATATTCCTTGCGAATCTACACGACTTGTGCTGTGAGGAAAACATTATTGGGACGGAGTAGTGTGTGTGTGTGTAGAGGGGGAAAGAGAGAGTTGCGAGAACGACGACTGGCAGACACCACAAACTATCCGTTGCAGCCAGCAAATCTACCTATTTCCGTCGTTGCTCACCCCACTTTTTTTTTCTTTCTTTCTTTGTAATGGACCTATCTGAAGCAAATCCGTGGCATCGTCGAGCAAAAACAAAAACAGAAAAAAAACAAAGATAGAAAAGAAAGCGAGCCAGTGACACCCAAAAGGTCCTCATTACCAAAGCAACAACATCAGAACAGCCACGTACGCACGCGTGTATCAATCTCACAGGTAGCTGTACCCTTCCATGAGACCGACACCAAGCGAGATATCTACCTCGAGGCCGAACTCTTGCACCGCACGGGAGAGCGTGTCCGCGTCTTCCATGCTGATGTAATCCACACGAATGCGCACGGCTGAGCTGAAGCTCCTCACCCACTGCGCTGGTAAGCCCTCCGCGCCCGCCGTGGGAAACATCTGCTCATGCTGTCCACTTTTGCCCCCCACAAGCACACCCACCGCGCCACGCTGTTGGGCCCACAGGGCAGTCTGCGCGACCGTGCAGCGCGGCTTCTGGAGCGAAGTCTGCGACTGGCGTGCGCTTACGCCGTTAAACACAAGAACGACCTTTCCGGCGAGCGGCAGGTCAACCGGTCGCGGTACCAGAAGGCCTGTCATGTCGTCTCGTGTCACGTTACGTGCGACAAGAACGGGTTGACACGCCACCTCATCAGATATCACGACAAGCGGCCCTCTTGAACGCTGCGTACCGTAGACGGGTGCACCAAAGAAGTTCAAGAATGATTGCCCCGTAACACTCTCAGCGATAATGTGGGGGTGATGAACGACGAAGGCGTTTGCAGGAAGCACCTGCGTTGACAACACAGCGGCCAATAGCAATAGCAGAAGCCTGGCCAGGCGTGCTCCGCCACGTGCTTTCATATTTACTGCACTTTCCCTTCTCTCGACTAATTAGCAGAAGTTTAAGAGAATCGGAGGAAAAAGAATAAGGAGAGAGAGAGACAAAGAGAGAGAGAACAAGAACAATATATATATATATATTCAACGCATGAAGGGTAGTTAGATGACTGCAAGGTTGGGAAGTGCGGTGGCAAGTGGAGCACGATCTGACACACAGACGGACGCACACACACACACATAGAAAAGACAGACAGGAACTCACTTCATGATCCCATTTTTTGGGTGTTGATACCTGCAAATTCACGCGACACTCAGCTCACCACAGTGAAGTGCGTTCATCGTTATGGTGGAGGGAGTTGTGGAGAAAAAAAAAAAGAGAGGATGCGCCGCTGTGTCCGGGAGGACACGGCTGACATGAAAAGCTTTCTTCTCTCCGCGCTCGAGTACACAGCAAACAACTGACACAGGCCGCTTCCCCCACTCAAGGATCGTTGAGAGGTACTTTTTTTTTCCTCTCTCTTTCTCTTTCCGTATATGTATTTGTTTCTGCTTGATGCACTGACGCATTCTGTGATACAGTCAATCGGTCTTCCAATACCTCACGGGAAAGCTAAGGAGACAAAACACGACACAGAAAAAACACACACAAGAAGAGAAGGCTCGAAGGTACAACAAAACGAAAACAATTGCATCACAAGTATAAGTGCACTGCTTGTAACAAAGGTAGCTCACCGGGTTTTGGAGTAAAAAAAGAAAAAGAAGGAGAGGAGAAATAAGTGAGCTACGTAAGAACCACAAACACAAAACGAGAGAGAGAGAGAAGGGAAAAAAAAAGTCATCACTTACAGTGATGCTTTCATGATGAGCTCGCATGAGGGCAGAACACCCTTTAGGCGGCTCACACGCATAGACGGATAGACTGACTAGCCAGTCATTTCGTGCTGCGTGAAGATGCAGGGAAGCACCAATTGTGTGCGTCTTCAACACCGCCTTGTGGGGTGACGGACATCTATTCTGCCCCTCGTAGAAGAAGAAGAAGAAGAAAAAAAAAAAGAAAAACAGAGATCACACACAAAGGAGATAGCAAGACAGGGAGAAAGAGAGTTGCCGTTGAAGATCATGGAGGCGGAAAGAAAACAAAAAAACAGCCCATGCTGCTTTCTGGCCATTCCTAGCACGGCAAATAGGAAAAAGAAAGAGAACAAAAGAGAGAAACCACTGTTTTTTTTCTTCCAAACTACACGGCAACCTTCTTTTGAATCTTGCGGAGGTTCTGCCACATGTAATACGACTCCTCCAGGATCTTCCAGGCGAAGGCCTTGTCCTTGTACGCGCCGTCAAACGCGAACTTATTCTCCACACCACCCTGACAGATCTTGTACACACGGAACCATTCACGCAGCGCATCGAGGCAGCCGGGGAGGAACTTGGGCACGTCATGAATGTCCTTGATGAAGCGCGCCACGGGATCGTTGACGGAGATGCAGATGACTTTCCAATCCATCTGGCCGTCATCAATCATGCCGAGCACACCGAGCACCTTGACAGGGTGCACCTCGCCCACCCTCATTTGGCGCATACCAATCTCCACGCCGTCAACGGGGTCATTGTCACCCATTACGCCCTCTTCGAAGACGACTTCGGTGCTCTCCCAGGTCTGAGGGAACGCACCATAGTTCCACATCATGTCGCCGTGCTTGTAGAAACGAGGGACGCCGTTCTTGATGTCCTGCTTGATAGGGTTGAAGGGCTCACCGGTGGCGATCTCGAATTTGGCGCGGGTCCACTTTGGAATTTCACAGATAAAGTTGTAGCGGTTGGCGTGGATGTGTTCGGGCTTCGTACGGACGGGATCACGCACCCAGAGCGGAATGTCGTGCCACGGGCTGACCTGGCGCGTAAAGGAGGATTCAAGATCCTTGAAGAAGTACTTGACACGGTAGCTTGGTGTAAAGATCTCACCCTCGTCTTTAATAACCAACTGCATCTGGTGGTATGGCACGGAAAAGTCAGCGGACACCATCGAGAACGCCTCCTTGGTCTTGGCGGACTCGGGGTGGGTGCGCCACCACTCCCAGAACTTCTCAAAAGTGACAGCGGACACGTTTTCGTCGCCACCACCGAGCTCCGTGTACATGGTTTCGGACGAGTTGTCGGAGAGGTTGCCGCCAATGTAGCGACAGAACTCCTTGAGCTGGTCGCGCGACAGCTTGCCGGTCTGAGTAACGTCGAAGGCGGCAAACATGCGATTCATAATCTTCTTCTGGAGTTCCAAATCAAGGTCTTGCTTCGAGTAGGCGGCCAGATCGAACTCGGAAGGGCCGGTGCGTTCGCCTTCGTCATCCGAGTTGGCGGCGGATGGCGGGGCTGTGGCGTTCTGAATACCTGTGCCAAACTCGGTCACCGGCTGCGACGGAAGCACCTCCACGACACGCTTGAAGACGGGACTTTCTTCCGGCCCACCCTTGGGGGTGCTGAGAAGAGCCGCATTCGCTTCGCGAACTGGGTAGTTTCCTCCGAGCATGTTTTTGGTTTTGGTTTTGTTTGGTCTTTTCTTCAAGTGATCAACGGGGATCAAGGTGTGTTGAGTCACAAAACCGCAATATAGACCGCGAATGTGACGCTCGTGTGTTGGTAAAGGTAAACAAAGAAAGACACAGAACGAGAAGTTTCGGTGTAAAACGAAAAATTAAACACGAAGAAGGAAAACAGAGATAGAGCAAGAGCGAGAGAGTAGGTATACTAAGCGAATTCTTATTTAGGGTCTTGTTTAGAAAATGCTATGCGATTTTGTTTTGTCCGCTACTAAAAAATGCAATGTGAATTTGTTTTGTCCGCTACTAATAAATAATACTTTTTTTTTTTGCCGTAGATGGGCTACGAGAGAAAACGAGAGAGTGCAGGTGAGCTGAGTACGAACAAAGAGAAGGGAGACAGAGAAGCCGAGAGTGATGGATGTTTAAGAGGCGAGGAGACGGCGTAGCATACGCAGATGTGTACTCATCAGAAAGGAACATGATGAACTAGAATGCTGCACATAAGAGCGCATTTTTGTGTTTTCTACGATGTCGTCTTTTTTTCAACGTCACAAGGCAACGAAGGAACTCCCACGTCTGCCCAGTATGAAGGTACCGGCCTGAATCAACAATACGTTTACCGTTCACCACACACTGACATTTCGTCGTGAGGTTGTCATTTTCTCGTTTCTTTGCTCGCATCCTTACGTATTACAGCAAAAGAAAAATTGCCAATAATATTGACCTATTGTGACGCACACACACACACATACACATACACACGCAGACACGCAGGCGTTGCTGCACCTTGAGGCACGACTTCACGTCTCGCTCGAGTCAGTTGTCGATGGTGGGTGGAGATTCTTTCGCGCGGTCTCCAGCACAACCTCCAGCCGCGTTACAATGCGTTGCCGAGTTGCAATTTCTGATCGCAAATGGGCCAAAAGTGCAAAGCGCGCTGTTTGTTGCAATTTGGTGCGAATGCCAGCCTGTAGCGTGACGGCCTTGTCGTCGAAGCGACTCAAAGCATCGGATAATGCGCGATCGTGTGCGGCCTCACAAGTCGTATCAGAGGAAAGTGTGGTCGGAGAGGCCCCGCGGAGCGACGCATGCGCACACTGACTGGCGATGTCACGGAAGGCGAAGTACATTTCATCGACCAGATTCAGTAGCTCGGCGGTTGGCACCACAGGCGAGGAGGGCCCCACGGCAGAGACCTCAGACGCTGCAGTTTCCGTTGCGTGTGCCGTGCTCGAGTGAGGTACCGAGCGTGCTGCCAGTTCCTGCGACTGGCACGCGTTTTCATCTGCGGCGTGCATACGCAGAAGAATGTGCTTGAGGGACGCTGGCATGTCGGAAACGGGTAGCTGGGTGGTTCCAGCACTCGGCCGGGAGCGGGAAGGATCAGCTGACATGTTCGCGTCGATATCTTGGCACAGGCAAGCAGCATAGCCAAGTAAGATACATACATGTAGAAATGAAGAATACAAGGGCGTTGAGAGAGAGGGGGGGGGGGGAGGGGGGAGTGAAAAAAAAAAAAGATACAGGTACACAAGGGGAAGCGACAGGTGATATGATACCATGTAACTGCACCGATGAAATCGGTTTGTGAATTGTGCTTCCCGAAGTGCCACAGGACATTGTAACGGCTAGTTGTTCTCGTGGTGGTAGTACTATTCAGGAGCACCATACATTATTAATTTGGAGATGCCAAGCATTGGAGACAGTGATAAACTCCGTTGCTTTTTTTTTTTTGCTTCGTCCTTTATTCTTATTCCTCGGCTTCACGTTCAAGTGAATCATTCAGGCAGATACACAAAGAATAATAACCCCCTCCCTCTCATAAAGAAACAACGAGGCCTTTCAGCGGAACCAGCGCTTCGGTTTTTCGTACCACGCCAGGTTGGACTTGCCATCGCGGTTGCGCTTGAGTCGCTTTTCGAGAGTACTGAGTATGTGCGCATCGGTCACGCCCGGGTTCTCATCCAAATCGAGCTTCGTCACAAGACGGTTAAGCTTCAGCGCGTGGCTGAGTGACCGCGCACCGCTGTTCGTGATCGCATTGTGCGAGAGATCCAGCGAGCGGAGATGACACTCAAACCGACTCGTGAACTTGTGCGCGACAATGTGTGCCAGCGCCTTAGCGTCATTATCGTTGAGGTTGCAATGCGCACAGGTGAGGACTTCAATCCTGTACGACATCCCGCTGGGCTGATACAGCAGAGGCGCCACATAACACAAGCTCAAGTGCCGCTCTGCGATGGTGTCCAGTACACGCTTCGGCGTGGCGCTCCGCGGCTCGGCCTCTTCTGGGAAAAACCGCAGTGGCAGTGTCCACAGCAGCGCCGCATCGGCGGTTCGCAGTGCATCCTCCCTCGCCCCTTCATCACCAGAAGCAACCGCCACCCCGGCAGTCTCGCCCGCCGTTCCCTCCTCCCTGTTCCTCACTGTGCCGCCGTGTTCGTCTCCTCTGGCGAGTGGCAAAGACTCGCCATTGGCGTCGAACGCGGTCGGCGGCATGTCGTGGCCAACGAGCCCGAGGTCTGTGTGGCTGAGGTCAATTGTGGTGACGCATTTCACACCGAGACGGCCTGCGTGGGCACGACTGGCGGCGACCATCTCCACCAAATGCACAAGTAGCGCTATCTGCCTCACGTAGCTCGCATCACAGACGTCATCATGCAAGCGCGTGCGAACATCGCTGGCAAACGGCGCGGCGTTGCCCTCGGCCCCGCTTGCCGCCGTGCCCTCCGCCCCACCTCCATTTAGCAAAGTCTCCAAGAAGCCTTGCTTCACGTTCTTGCGCTCTCCAGTCTCGTCCCCGCCCCCGCCAGCGCCACCAGCGAAGCTAAATGCACTCATTGGGGACCGCGCGGAGCCACTACCTCCAGGGAAGGCCGAGCTGCTGAGCGCTGCTTCGACCTCCGCGCGATGTGGCTGCAGGGCAGGGCTGTACGTCACCGTTGACAGACCACCGATCGCCGTGCGTGCATCCAAGCCCGCGCTATTCCACGGGGAGCCGGCCAGCGCGGCGTGTGCTTCATCGGGGCGGGTTGAGCTGTAGTACTCCACTGAGACGCCGCAGACGGGTCGCACGAGGTGAGGGAGCGAGCGGTGATAGACAAAAGGCACAAGCACATCTAGCGGCTCCTCCACGGTGTTCAGCTGACTGGCACCGTTCTCGAGCACCGGCGGCGCTGCCGTTGCCGCCGCCACGAATGTTGTGTTATCTGGCATGGCGTGAAAGAATGCTCAGCCGTCGCAAAAAAACTCATCTATGAGTTTTCCCGTTTTTGTGTGCTTTCTTTGTTTGCGTGTGCATGTACGTGTATACGAAAAGAATAGGAATGTGACGAGGAGTTGATAGTGAATGTGGTCGTATTGGAGTTCTGGTGCACAAGGGCACACGCGTGGGCGTCTCTGACAGTGTGCGGGTGTGTGTGCAACCGCCAGCAATGAGTGGCTGCATGTTGGCCATGCCCTGAAACAGATACGCGGTGACGTCACGTTCGTCTCTGCGCGGACCTCGTCAATATGTTGAGATTTGTGTGCGTTCGTGTGCGTTTGCTGGAGAGGAGTCGAGAGAGTCAAAAGTAATGCATCAAATTCATATGCAAGACAGTTCACTACAAGATGTATTTCTGTGACGAAGAAGAAAAAATACGGCAAAGGGAAAGAAAGAGAGAGGGGAAAAAAAAGAGAGAAGCACCGCGGAGTGCCTGCGCTGTGTGTGTGTGTGTGTGCATCTCTTTCAATTGCCGATTCTCCCCTCTCTCTCTCTCTTGGTCAGACGCTGTTTTCCAAGTACTGCAGTTTACGCATACGCACGTCCTCCTCCAACGCTGCATTCTCCGCCGCCACTTCGTGCAGTGCCTCCACTGACCCAAATGACGGCTTCACCGTTGTCTCGTCAGAGACAGGTGTGGCTTCTGCGGCGGGACTCGTCGATGCCTCTTTTACTGCGAGTTTCGGTAAAAGTGCTTCGACGTCTTGCAACTTGCCCGGCACAAACGGCACCTCCACAGCGCGGCAGACCTGCTGAACACCGCGGCCCGATGACGGTGGGAATAACACCACGACGTCCCCTTCCTCCCCAAGGCGGCCTGTGCGTCCTGCACAGTGCACAAACGTGTTCGCCGTGGGACAGTCGCCGTAGAGAATAACGTGTGTGATGCCCTTGATGTGCAGACCGCGACCCATGCTGAAGTCACCGATGCCAACCAGCAAGGAGCCCTCGTTAAGCGCGGAGAGTGTACTGTTGTTCTTGACGTACACGTTCCCCTTCTCCACCACCATTTGCCCTGCACGTGTCTCCCCAGACCACGTCTTTGCGCGCCCTCGCTTCGCAGTACGTTCAGATCGGCCTGCTACAGCGGCCTTCTTGTCCGGAAGTGCATGCAGGGGCGCGGCAACGCGCTGAATCCCTCTCAGCGGGTAGTGTTGCTGAAGCCGAGGTGCCACCGTGTTGTTGATGTAATGACACACAGCCGGTATCTCGCTCTCAGCAGTGAAAAGCAACACGCGTGGCTTGTCGGTTTGTTGGCAAATGAGTCGCAGGATGAGCTCGAGAGCACGCGGCAGAGGGTAGGCACGGGTCTCTCCGTAAAAATAAAAGTTGATCGTGGGCGGAATGGTGTGCTCAACGAAGCTGGTCGTGAGTCGCACAGCCTTATCGTTACGTGTCCACGCGTTGAGGGTTTGTGCGGTAGTGCCGTCCACCGTCGCGCTGGCCGCCACAAGCTGTGCCGGCACCTCATCTCTGCCGTGCCGAAAGACACGGTCAACCAAGTTAGCTCCGTCGATGCGCTGATGCCCAAACTGAATCGGCGTGCTCAGAATGATATCTGCCTCGTCGAGCACCACACAGTCCACTTTGCGGCGCAGCTTCTCACCAAGAATGGTGGGTGCGAGACGAGTGATATCAGCCAGTCTCTGCGGTGTGCCCACGAGGACGTGCGGCTGGATGTTGTGCAGTTTGGCAAGCTGCGCATCAAGAGGAATGCTGCTGACGGCAACTTGCACCACCTGTGCGCTGCAACCGCCAAAGTGGCGAAACCACTTGTCGTACTGCAGGGCAAGCTCCTCCGTGGGGACAAAGATGAGCGTGTGCAGACGGTAGTTGACCGCGTCCCTGGCAATCCGGTTTGCGATGGCGAGCGCGATGCCGAAGCTCTTGCCCGTGCCTGTCTCTGAATGCGCAATGACGTGCTTACCTTTGAGTAAGAGGGGGATAAGCGCACCTTGCAGTTCTGTGAGACGGTGAATGCGTAGCCGATGAAGAGAGAGGAGAAGCGACGCGCAGAGACCAGCCTCGCGCGGGTTGGTTTGGGCGAAAAAGAGAGGGTGTGCCTCATTCGTGTTGCTCAAGAAAGATTGGTGTGTTGAGGCCAACATTTGGGCGTCACCGAGCCTCAACTGCACGGCCTGATGACGCTGCGAAACGCCGCTGAACGATGGCGACGACAGCCCATCATCCTTGCGCTCGTAAAAGAAACGCTGTGACACAGGCAGGTTGGCCGCCCGCTTGCTGCCTGTGTCTTGGTCCAGATAATCTGATACCAGTGAGGCGGCCGATGAAGGCGGCGTCGCGCGCGAACCGTTCAGGTACTTGAACGCAACGCGTGAAGTTTGCCGCAGCATCACAGTGTGGCCCTACCGAGATCGAGACTCCACAGCGACATGACAATAGGAAACAATGTGTATGAGAGAGAGAGTGCGTGTGACCGACATGAAGGGAGAAGCGATAGGTGTTAACGTGAGGATAAAAGTTGAGGAGAAATGTGTGTGCATGCAGGATATTCAGTGTGGCGGTGCTCTTTATTCTCTTTCGTGCTACACAGCTGCGTTCTGGAGGGCATGAGTGGCGAGATGAAATGCTCATTGTTGAACCGCAATTCACAGGGTGAAGCAAACAAACAAAAACACCAAAAAAGGAGTAAATGAGTGGGAAGCAAGTGCGGACTAGCACAAGATGATGATGATGGGGGGGGGGGGGGGAAGAAAGATGTTTCTATTCGACACACAGCCACTCTCGCAAGCCCAGAGACTTCATCTCCCTCGTTCTTCCTTTCGTGAGAGTGACATACTTTCTCGGTACCTCCCTGTTGGTTGACTCGTTTTTATTCCTTTCTTTCCTTTAACGAACTCAGTACACTTAATGCCAACACGTCAACTATCGTTTCTCTCTCTTCCGTTCTCCAAGCTTCACATGTTGCCATCACTGCAAAGAACAGCTGATGAGCACACAAGAAGACTGTTAGAAAGAACAAACAAGCAAACGAGTAGACGAAGAACTCCACACACGCACACAACTCTTCAAAACAAAAAAAAAAGTAACAACAACAGCGACGAAAAACACAGCAGCAACCAAAAAAACAAGAACCCGGCGTTGGCGGCTAGACCTCCTGCCCGATGCTGATGTGAGAGGAGCTGAGAATGGGGTTCATCCACAGACCGTCACCGAGGTGATGCACATTTTCGATGCAGTGGCCCTTCTTGGTTTTCAGAATGTCATCCGAAGACATCAGCATGCGGCCCACAGCCACAGCGTGCTCCTTGCCTTCTACGTAGACAGCCACGACGTCCCCCTCCTCCGTATCTGGGCAGACGAAGCCACCTTCAGACACGAGACCAGGCGCCATCACATCTGCTCCGGAGACGACGTAGCGGCAGCCGCCAATGTCAACTTGGTGTCCCTTCAGCATAAAAGGGTACTTGTGCAGCAGCTTGAGGTGCGGCATGTAGGGCCCGTCGTGGTGATTGAAGAAGAGCACCTCAGGCTGGGAGCTCACTAGCGTGATGCAGTGAATTTGCCCTTGGCAGCGAATGATGTAGATGTTGGTTTTTTTCGGAAGAATCTCCTCCCAGAACTCCTCTAGAGCAGGGAACTGGTCAAAGAGCGCATCGCGGACTTCCTGCTGGTCCTTGCGGCTGCTGCTCGCGATCTGGGCAACATTGCTGATCGTGAACTTCTTGAATAGGTCAGAGTCGGAGAGAGCCATGATTGCGCGAAGGGACTAATAAAATGGGCGAAAGGGATCCTTGAAGAGAACAAAAAAAAAAAACGAAGAGAGCGTCCGGAGGGGAAGAGAGAGAGAGACAAGAGGATATTGGCACGACGATGATGATGTGGGGAACGAGGGAGGGATAAAAGACCAGTCAATGTAAAGATACGTCAAATGCTAAGCTCGCGAAGGCCCGGAAGTTTACACCACACCAGAAACAATTCACTGCACGGATGCGCGTCTCTCTCTCTCTGTGGGTATCCATGTGTCGCGTGTACCGCAAAAGCACGTTGCATTTCGCGCTCACTGAACACCGAATGATGACGCCGCAGATGACAAAGTAACAGTTGCAAAAAAAAAAAAATGATGAAGAGTTCGCACATAAGTCACCCAAGTCCAATTTACGGTGAAGAAAGAAACCAAAAAAAAATTGCAAAACAAGAAGCACCTTTTCGTTGCATAGTGCTCTCTATCAAGAATGTGCATGCGCAGACGAATTACGCACTCTCCAATGGCTGCCTTGCGATTTGCCAGTCAACTCTTCCGCGTCTTTCAGTGGCATCACCTGCCCCGGCTATCATGTATTGCGTCCGCCAACTTGAGCTGCGTTCTTGCTCGTTGCAGAGGCTTCCTCTTCCTCCCGGAGAAGCGCTTCAAGCTCGCGCTGTGTTTCGTGAAGCATGATGGATGCCGGCCGGTGACTCGAGTTCAGTGAATCACCACGACTGAGTGTTTGAGAAACGTCGAGCTCACGGTGCCGTATGGCGCAGTAGTCTTCGTGGGCCTGCAGCTCACTTTGCGGGAACGGCTTCTTGCAGTACACACAATTTAATTCCTTGGCAGCACCACTCACAGGCGCGGCGCGTGTGTGATTCAGAGAGCCAGAGACCCCCTTCATGTGGTTGTTCTGCGACGCGGCCCGCACCGAGACCGCCGCGGGCTGATCTTCACTGAAGTTAGCGTAGCCCGTGCTGTTCAGACTTCCGGTGAAGAGGGCGGCGCTGCGGGCCGCGGCACCAGCGGGCATGTCCTCCGAGAAGTGCGAGGCCGCGGATGGTTTTGGGGTAAGGTGCCGAAGGTCCTCCTCATCCGTCGAGGGCGAGCTCGCGTCCTTCTTGGGAGCAAGCACAGGTACACTCGTCAATGAGCCAGATTTGGGCATCGCTAAAGACGCCGGCCCGCTCTTGGCAGTGACTCGCTCCTTCTTGCGAGCCATCACTGCCGCGCTGTTCGCTGGGCGACCCGTCATAGAGCCTCCGCGGGACGGTGCCGTGACTTGGCTGTGGCTGCTGCTGGCAAACTTCAACACCCCACTCAGAGGCGATCCGGCGCTGGCGTCACCTCTCGCGCTCGATCCAGCTGGCTGCGGACCGTCTGACTCACTAAGTTGGAAGAAGCTGCTGTTAATCGAGCCAATCACCTTCTTGTTCTGCGTGGAGCTGTTGCCGCGTTGGAGGTCTTGAGGGTCCACCGGAGTGAGGGAGGCACTGGTGCGCATGCTGTCATCGTGACCAGCGCTACCCGCCTTGGCTGGTGTTTGCTTCACGGCGAGGCCTGCGGTGGAGGCAACGGCGCCAGCGTCTTTGGCTGTCGCCGTGCGTGACTGCTCCGTGGAGGACGACAAGCTGTAGTGCCCCTTGTGGTTACCTGCCTCGGCATCGAGCTGGAGCTCACGCACCGTCAGAGGGACATCCGTCTTGGTTGGTGTGAGCAAAACACTGACGTCGAAGTTGTCAAACGTCGCGGCGGCACGTCTCTCCATTCTCTCACTGTCTGCGAGTGTGACTGGCTCGACGACAGCGCTCTTGGACATCATCGGCACAGGAGAGCCCGCCTCGCTCTCGTTCAGCCCTCGCACCGTGTTGTGGGCAGCCGCGGCGTCACGCCCTTCGGCCCCGCCTTGGTCGGCGGCACCACTGCTGGAGTAGTTATCCTCGTCACCCTGCGTGCGGCGGATTTCAGCGAGGCTAATGAAAGAGGACGCACCCGAGTCTACACGGCGCGGCTGACCCGCCCCTACAGAGGCACTCGTCTGTGTTTCCCGCTGAGGGCTCGTGCCGAGTCTTGAGTGCGTGAGGGATATGTTCGGCTCCGTTACGGCGCGTCGCAGGTCTACAGGAGAGGCGGTGAGAAGGGGCTCCATCCCGGCGAGCTCCTCCGTCATAATTGACTCCGGGCGAACCAGAGGCTGCAGAGTGGACTTGGTGACCAAGGTGGGCATGGGGAGCGGCGGGGGCGAGGTGGGGGGTGACTGGCCTCCTACACGCCTCACGGTCGGAGGCCGCTTCAGCGCTGAGCGGGTGCCCGACTCCGCGCCAGAGGAGACGCGCTCAGAGTTGGAGTCAATCGAAAGCAGCGTTGGCGCGCTGCCAATCATGACCCGACGCAGTTCGCTCCGTGGTGCCTCAAGGGCCAGTGTGGCGCTGTCCGCAGGGCCGCCGCCCTCCATGCGCTTGGCAGTGCCCTGGGACTGCTCGAGTGTTCTCGCGACCGTGTCGTGGAGGTTCGTGATGGCGGTGTTGAGCAGAGCCCGCTGCTCCGCCTGCTCCGCCCGCAAGGCGTGTGTCATGTCGGAGAGTTCGTGTGAGAGGGTGGTGATGGCCGTCTCCGTGCTACGCATCACGTCAGCGATCTGCTCCTGCATGTCGTCATTGAGCGCGTCGACGGCGAGGGAGATGGCGCGCAAACGGGTGTCTACACAATCCGCGTTGGCAGGAGAGCCGCGAGGGCTACCACACCCGTCTGCCTGGCGGCTAGCGGCGCGCACAAATGAATCCACGGCCTGCTTCGCGTCCAACGTGAGGCTGCCCCCAGAAGGGAAGCGTTGGTGCGGCTGAAGTGTGCCCACGCCCTGACCGCCACTCGGGGCCGTGCGCTGGGAGCCTGCGCGTGGAAGGGCGGAGGTTCTCTCGGTGCCCGCCACAACGTGCGATGTCGATTGCGAGGCAAACGATGTCTCGCCCAATGGCAGCAGCGGAGAACGTGTCCCAGCCGCATGCAGGAGCGAGCTTGCTGTGTTCTGAACGCCCGCCGAGTCAAGGACGACATTCACCACACGCGCGTCCGTCACCGCGGTGCTGGGCGTGGCTGAAAAAGGCTGCGTCGTCGGATGGTGTGTGATCGGGTTGACCGCACCGAGTTGCTGCTCTTGTTGGAGGAGAAGGTGGCGGCCGAAAGAGGCCCAATCCACAAACTGGCTGTCCATCACAGTTGCGGAGGATGCAGTGGTAATGTCTTCGCGGTGGCGGTGGCGCGAGCGGCTACGGTGGTGCCTCGTCGCCGTGGCGCCCCGACTGCCGCGAGGCCGGTACCGCTTGTACTTGTAGGCCGCGTCTTCACTGCGTCCACTGCTACTGCGTGTGAGGGTGCTCAAGGAATCCTGCGTGCTGGTTTCAAAGGACAAGGTTGAGCCAGAGTGGCTGCGGTGACGGTGGTGAGCGCGTTTTACTCTGGCGCGTTGATGACACAGCGGACACTGTGCGCGCCCTTTGCGGTCACGCTGCCACGCCACGTCGCCTGTCGATGGGTCCATGAAGACTGCTGGCAGCGCGGCGGGTGCCGGCTGTGCGTCTTTGCCAACCGCGGAAGATGCCAATGCCTGCGCGTGGAAGACTTCCGCTTGTCTCTCCAAGCCGCGCTGCAACGCATCCCCACGTCCTCGTTCTATGTCAAGCTGTCGCTCCAGCATTCGGCAGCGTGTCTCATACTTGGTCGCCAGCTGCTGGTTGCTGGCGGAGGTCAATTGAAGAGTATCTCGCTCTTGGCGTAGCTTCTCAAGGTCGTGTGAGAGGCAATCGCGTTTGCTCTCAAGGGCACTAACATATTGCGTCGTGACCCGCTGTACAGCTTTTGTCTGCTGTGCCGCGACGAGCTGCTCCTTCAGCACGTTCTGCGACCAAAGCGAAAACTGAAGTGCGATCTGGTACACGCGGAGGAGCTGGAGGAGCTCCACATCAGTCGTTTTCTGCACGGTGCTCATTGACAGCGCACACGTGGAAAGCTCAGAGAGGAGGTGCTTCATGAGCTGCAGATCAGGTTCCTCGTCCACAGCACTGGCGGTGTTCACGGCCCGAATCAGGCGCCACGAAACGCCATCGTTGTCTAGAGGGGTGTACCGAAACTGCCGCAGTTGTTCTCGTACACTCATTTCGAACGTACCGGTATAGTGTGGTCTTCCCTTTAAGTTTTATTTGCCTTTGTGCCGTGCAATGTATTGCAGCGCACGGTGATGGGTAGTGTTAATGGGAGACGGTACACAACAGTAGCAACAAAGAGGAAGGTACAGATCACGCTAAACAGTAATTTTTTTTCTTCTGTGTGGTCACTCTGAATTGCAAATCAAGAAGGAGAGGAGAGCAATCGAGAAAATGACGAGAATAATTGTACAGTGGTGTGTGCCCAGCGGGAGAAGACCAGTGGAAATCAGAACAAAAAAAAAAGATCTAAAACTGTACCGTGTAAAAAAAAAAAAAAATCAAGTGCTCAGATCGCCTTTGTACGTCGACCGACGTGGGATTGTATGGCTGCCCAGCTACACGAACTGAAATAGTGTGCTGGAAGTGTACACAGAATTCAAAGTGCGATAGAATGGAAAACTGTGAGAAAGTGGAGACGGAGAAGAAATGCGAAGGGCACAATCGCAGGATACCGTGGGCTTGATCACACACACGCACAGTAGAAGAGGGGGGGGGGGTGTGTGAAGAGACGCAGGCGCGTAGCTGAAAACCTACTTTTTCTTATTCGTTTCAAACAGCAACGGCGTCGAAAAGACTGTGTCAGCCTCCACTTGTTTGTGAAACGCGCGGAGTGCCATTTTGTGCCAGAAAATATTTTTGATGGGGCGGCTTGGAAAAGATCATAAAAGCGAGCAAACATTTCATCGTGGTGAAAAGCAAAAGCACAGAACACAGAACACACGCACACACAAAAAAGCACGTAAATGAGCGTGACAGCACATTGTAGACAGCAGAACAGAAGAACAAGGAAAGAGAGAGAGAGAGGCAGCAACGAGTGTGGCGCGGATACTGACATTCTAGTCTGTGCAGATACACACGGACACCCAAAAGAGAGGTCATCTCGCAGGAGACACAATGCGACTCTAATCTTTCTTGAAAACGTTTCCCATTGCCTGGAAGCCCTTGGACACCGCCTTCGTAGCACCTTCGATACCCGCGAGAATCTGCGGTTGACCGGCCTTCTCCGTTTGGTACCGAATTTCACGCGGGCGCAGCCAGTCCTGAAGCTCCTCGACTACGCTCTGAGGGTTAAGAGGGAACCGCGTCACAGCACTCAGACCGGGGAGCATCTCTCCCAGTCGGCGCTGCCAGACGGGAATGAGCGCTGTCGTTTGTGTGGAGAACTCCTTAATGCACTCACGCATTTCATCGAAATCGCGTTCGTCATCTTTTTGATAGGCATTCATGATGGCTGACTGCACGTTCGCCTGTGCGGTCATACTGGCGTTCACAACGGCGATACTGACCACACTGCGCACGACCGTGGACTGCAGAACACTTTTAAGTTTTGGGATCAGCGTGAGGGCGTAGTCGAATGCCGCAGAGATGCCTTCATCACCTGCGTTTGGCGGCGCTTGTTTACGGTTTTGCCGGATGTCCACCTGTTTCTTCCAATAGCTATAACTCGCCGTGCACTTGAGGCGGTCTTCCAGCTCCCCCACAAGTGCGTTCTGCAGCGCTGGCATGCCTCTTTGAAGAGGGTTCGAGAAGAGTTTCCCGGCCGCCGCGAGCAGCTGAGGCTTGCCCATCTCCTGATCGCCCTTGCTGCTGTAGTCGCCCTGCCACGCGAGCAGAAACTGCTGCTCCACACATGACACAAGCACCGGCATCACCGAGCAGGACGAGATGAAAATCGCAAACTGAATAACGGAGCGAGAGCTGATGGACATGAGCTGTCCTACGAGCGTCTCCGAGGCCGTTCGGAAAAGCACGGTAATGTACTTGAGCAGCATTTCATCCACATTGTTGAGCTCGGACTGCCGCACGGCGCTCGTCGCGTCCACCGCGAGAATGGCATAGCACCGTTCCACGAACTGTAGCGCCTCTGAGCCGAGGCGCACAACGGACGTGCTGTAGGGCAGCGCGACGACACCAGTGGGGTAGTGCGCAGGAATGGGCAACTCGAGAAGCGAGCACTCATTCAGGTGAAAACGGCTGACAGAGGCGACGAACTGCGCCTCGCTGTCCACGGAGACGGGCACAAGAGGGTCGGTCATGATCGTTTCCGCGACGGCGGTGCAGGCCTGCTGAAGCCACGTGCTGATGAGGCCGTCGCTGATGGCTTCTGTGGCGCGGGTGAGCACGAGCGGACTCAAGTTCACGCACCGCACGTTCTCCGTCGCGTGCGAAACAAGACGCCGCACGCTTTGAAGCAGAAGCACCGTAAAGTTGGTGTCGACGGGCGTGGCGGCGGTGGCGAGTGTGTGGGCAACGTGTTGGGCCAGCTCGCCGACCTTGCTGCACAAGCGGTCCCACGTGCGGAGGACTTCAGCCTTTGACTGGAGGTGAGGGTACGTGGCGTGGTACACAAGGTCTTCGATCAAGATGAAGCCGAGTGCCGTTGCGCAGAAGCTCTGGAATTCAGCCACGGCCTGCTCTGGTGGGGTTTGGGCTGTGGTGCTGCCGAGCGTGCGCCCAAAGATGTCAGACTTGGCCTGTTGTGCTCGACCTTCCTTGTAGTAGCGCACCAAGAAGTCCTCGCGGCGCAGCTCGGAGAAGACGCGTTGAATGCCAGCACCATTCGAGATGGCGACCGCGGCGGCAGCCCCTTCAAACGCAGCAAAGTTGACGGTGGCGCCCTGAAATGATTCCTCTAAGCGCCAGTAGTTCCCCGCGGGTGCCATGACGATGCGGCGCGTGGTGGTGCCTGGCTGTACACGGCCCTGCCAATTGAGGGCGGCATGGCCCATGGGTGTGGCCTGGTCGCGGAGCAACTGCAGCCATGCGTTGAGCTGCTGAACAGAGTGCGAGAAGACGTCCTTGGTCAGCGCCGGCACGCGCACGTGCAGCACGTACTCTGCAAGCGCGTACTCGGGCATCGCCGTCGCGAGCTGAATGAGCTGCCGCACAGACGTGATCGCACCAAGAAGTTGCTTCCGCTTGACTTGTGACTCAGCCGTTTCCAAGCACTCCGCCAGATTCGTTGCGCGTGAGAGAAGGCGCCGCACTTCAAACAGGTTCAGCCGTGCGCTACGCGAGACGAGGAGGCCAGCCGCAATTTGCTTCATGTCCACAACCGCGTTTCGCACAAGCGTCGAGGCCCCGCTCAGCTCCTGACTCACGAGCTGCGCATCTTTCTCTGAGATGCTCAGACACTGCTGTGCAGAGTGGATGAAAGCTGGGTAGTGGTGCTCACAGAGCGCCTCAACCTGCCCTTCATTGTCCTTGATGAAGACGGCCAAGTCACGCATGAGCTCCTCCTCCTCACGGCGGGTGTAGGCAGTGCGCAGGGTTGAGTAGTCCGCGAATTCGCCATCCACGAGAGAGGTGATTGCGATGTAGCGACTTGGTGCTAGCTGAAGGAGCGCGTCGGCGACATCGCCTCCGCGTCGCCCAGCGGCCCCCGCGCCACCTTCGCCTCTCCCCGCCGCGCCGACACCGACACCATCTTCGTCGTCACTGCCGCTGGAGGCGGGGTCGGCGTTCTGGGCATCATCCTGATCGGCTGTGTCTTGGCGTGGACGTCCTTCGAGTGAAAGATCCTCACCGGCCTCTTGCCGGGCTAGCATCTCCGCTGTGCGGCGTGCACTGCTACACAGGCGGTAGAGCATGTCGTCCACGTTCTTCGCGTCGGAGCTGCTGTCGGCGGACAGATCAACGGATTCGAATTCATCCATCACGGCTTCTTCCGCACTCACCGGCACAGCGGCGCGGCTGCCGTATTGATTGTACGCGGAGGAGGTGAGGCCATTGCTGGTGAGCGCGGAGGGCAAGGTCGCCATGCCACCCATGCCACCGCCAGCGGCACCAGGGCGACGCGCGCCGAGAGCTTCTATATGCAGCTTCTCGCCATCGCAAACGACGCTGAGGAGGCGGTTCATCCAGCGGGTGTACAGCTTCGTGCCCTTCACTTTGATGAGATAGGTGTAGTACCGCGTGCAGACCAGATTTACCGCCTTCATGCCACCGTGCCTGGAGAGCATAAGAGGGTACTCAGTCTTGAAGAGCACGCGCGGGGTATCATTGTAGTCGCGCAGTATTTGCTGAACCTTCTTGTCCACGACCACCGTCTCGTCTACGCCGTTCGCGTACATCGGAGCGGTATTCGTGTGATTCTTTTATTCCAAACGCTGGGCAACGATTGATGTACTAAACAAGGAGAAGGAAAAAGGGGGGAAAGGGGGGGGGGAGATAATTCAAGTCGCGCCGCTGCCAGTGTAGGTGCGCCTTGTGCGTGCGCGCTTGGGGGTGCGTACGTGCTCTGACTGAGGAAAGATGCGAGACAGAAAAGGAGAGAGAAAGAGAAAGAAGAGTGTGCAGTTTGCGTGTCGGAATAATGGTGTGTTTTGATGTCATCCCAAGTTCAGGCACAGATGATCGGCACTGCAGCCCACGCGTAGTACAGTCGGCGTGGCGCACCAGAACAAGCGATGCCATTCTCATCCGGCAGGCGTGTGACCACGTGCGTGGCTGAGCCACAGAAGGCACACCAACGCCGGCAGCAACACAACGGCTACATGCATGAGACAGGGGTGCGAGCTCACAAGACAGAGAGAGAGAGAGAAAGAACAAAAGTGGCACAAACGTGCATGCGTATTCGCACGTTCTTGTCAACTGCTGTCCATGCGTCACGCTTTGATACAATTGTGTGTGTAAGTGTGTGTGCATTGCACGATGATCTAAAGTTCTTCCACTACACACTGCTTTTTCCACTCACGTGTTCCCTCAACAAGCAGTCTTCTCGCGCATCAAGAAGCAAAACAACAACAACAAAATAAGTCTCTGCAAATATGTCAAAGTAGAGAGCGGTGGCGAGAAGAAACATCGTAGTGAGGCAAGAAAAGGAAGAGCAGTGCGAAGGGTGAGTACAAAACATTGACTGTCAGCTTTCGAAGGCTACAGTGAAACGGATGGAGGGAAACAAAGAAAAAATGCGGAAAGAGACGATGTTGGTAGGCGGGCCACGACACTCGGAAGGTGCGTCGTAGAATTGAGGCGTGCCGAGAGTTCAAGTCGCCAACGGGGGAAGAAAACGTGAAACAAAACAAAGAGTTAGGAGGGAAGTACTCCACGAAAAAAAATGATGAGTGTCTATTCTAACTAGATTCAATTCAAATACAGAGATACGCGGCGAAAAAAAAAACATCCCAGAAAACGCAAGGGTGCGGATGATCAATGAATACGAGGAGAGGCCTCACCAAAGGCCCCCCCCCCCCCCACCACCACCACCACACACAGATTCACCACCGGGGTCTTCTACCGCATGACCGCCTCCCTGCTCGGAGATTCTTCCGGAAAAGAGGACGGCATTGCCAACGGTGCAACAGCCCCAAGTCCAAGCGAGGCGTGAGCGGGTTCTGCAGTAGCGTTGTTCACTGCACGCGCGTCAGCTGCGTTTCTCTTTCGCGCATTGCAGCAGCAACAGAAAATGCAGCTGCAGAGGTGCGACCACCAGTGGCAGAATCGGCAACAGCAGCTCGCCTCACTGCAGCAGCAGCGTGAAGCTGGCGTGCCAGCCGCACCGGTTGGGCGGACTGGGCGGCGATCCATGGGTGGCATGTCAGGCACACGCGTGGGAGGCGGCGGCGGAAACTCGAGCACTGAGCCGTCACTGTCCATGACGTGCGCGGCATCCTCAGGCATCAGCTGCGGCGGTGCGCTGTCGTTGAGGGCGGTGAAGCGCTGAGATTCGTGGCTGGTGACACCGAAGGATGACGGGAACACAGGTGCGGCTGGCTGTGCCGATATCCCGCTCTGTGCCGCGAGTGCACTGGGGGCCGCTGGTGCACTCTGCAGGCTCATCCCAGCTGGGCTGTTCAGGGGTGCCTCCGTGGTGAACAACGCGGCAGCACTGGTTTGGCTGGGCAGGGGGTGCCAGACATTCGCGGCAGGTTGTTGTTGCTGCGACTGCTGGTGTTGCCGCACACGGGTGGCTTCTTCTTCGTCTTCGCTGGAGGGCGGGCTGTTCACAATGAAAGAGCTCGAGTCGTCGTCGTCACCTGCTTCGGCGTGGCTGGGCCTGGAGCTGGCGTGGCTAGGGCGCCGCGGGCTCCCAGAGCCCCCGAACGGCTCGTAGCCCTGGCGCTGACCGCTCGCCCCATCATCCACAGGCACGTACTCGGCGCAGAGAAGCTTCTTGAATTGCCGGTCGGTGACTGGTCCGCTCGAGGTGAGATAACGCAGGGACTGTGCGGCAGTGGAGGTGGGCGCGGCCGGGGCGACAGAGGCGGCGGCCGCGGCAGGGGGCTCGGACATCGGCCAATTCGCTGGTGCCGCTGCCCATGTGGGGACTTTGGTACTCACGTTCGACGCGTTCCCTTGCGCCGCCGCACCTGTTCCAGGCAGAGCCAGCTGCACGTACTGCGGGCCCGCGGGGGTGGCGTGGCTGAGGTCACCCGGCGGGTACCCACCGTATCGGCTTCCCTTGCTCTCCTCCACGCCTTCTGCCTCGGCGGGTGGCGGCATGAGCCAGCCTCCACGATGCGCGACACCACCACCACCGTCATTGAGGGGTGTGGGTGACAGACAGTGCGGTGCGTGCCTGGCCCGCTGCGGGGTCGCCGACGCCGTCTCCGCCTCCGTCTCTGTCTCTGTTGCCACGCTCATTCTGGACTTTCGACGTGACCGGCTGCGGCGACGCACCCGCACCCGCACCTTTTTCTTCGTCCTCCCTGGTCGCAGCGGTGTTGAGCCATTGGGGCCATCTGTGGCAACTCCGCCCTCGCAGGACGTGCTGGCTGTTGCTTCGCGGGACACCATCGTCGCCCCCGCCTTCGGCACGCGAGGCTCTGGTGTGTCCCCGGCGACCTCGTTGGGCGATGCGCTCGTGTCGGAGCGGTGGTGGTCGGAGTGAATAAAAACAGCCGCCGGTGTGCCGCTGCGTGCAGGCGATGCCACGCCTGAGGCGGGCCCTGAAGGTGAGAGCTGCTCGTCCAAAGGTGAGGCCGCGGTCAGCGTGATGGTTGTGCCTTGCGTGGGCAGTGCGGTTTTCTTCTGCGGCGCGCGTGGCACAGACGCGGTGCGTGACTCAGATGGCGTGCTTTGCTTCGAGGATATCACCGCCGCGCTAGGAGTCGCTTCCCGTGTCGAGGGTCGTGAGCGAGTTTTGCTTTCTGTCTTCTCTTTGCCCTCTTTGCCTTCCCTCCTCTCTTTACTTTTTTGTGTGTCTGAGGGCAGGGTGACCGTCAGTGGCACTACCCCGCGTTTGCCAGCGTATGGGGCTTGTGCGGGCGCCTTCGTGAGATCCAGCGGGGTCGTAGCTGTCTTCTGCAGCGGCTTCAACGGTAGCTGAGGCACACGCCACTCATTCGACAAGTTCTGCCCACGTGGCTGCTGCTGCTGCGTCTGAGGGGGTGCGTATACCTCCTCTTCGTCCACACCGGCATTAACACGTACACGGCGAGCTGTACGACTGTCATTCAGAGCGCCGGCGGCAGAGCCCTCACTGCCGGTCTCACTGGCGGAGTCCAGCGCACCGTGGTGCACCGCTGAGCTGCCCATCAGCCTCTGCTGCGCCTGGTACGCGCTCACGCGATTGATACCCGCGCCGCGAGCGTGGCTCTCGTCAGCGGCGCCTTCGTACGACCTGCGTGCTGCTTGCCGGCTGACACCAGGCGCACTCGCCCTCCCACGCGCCGCGCCGTCTTCCAGAAACGTGGCTGTTCTTTCTGTGGCGGCGAGGTAATCATCGAAGGAGTTGTCACCGCCTTCCAGTGCGACCAGGCGCTGCATCTGCGCCAAGGCGTCGTCTTCACGGTCAAACAGCAGTGTTCCGGAGGCCCTTCGCTTCACCTCCTTGGCGAAGTTGCGCTTCTCCTGAATGAGCTCAAGTTCCATCTCTTTGAGTTCACGCTCCCTCGCTAAAATAGCAGACGCTGCCGCGGCGGCCGCGATGCCCTCCTCGTTGTACGACGGACGCCATCGACTCTCACCAGCACTGGACTGAACGAGTGCCTGCGTGTTGCGATTGTCTGCCGGCGTGGAGCTTTCTGAAGCCGAGCCCGACGAGCCGCTGTCCGAGTCGGAGGAGCCTGTTGACCCCGAAGAGCTGGAGGACGTCGAGGATGACGCGGAGGAGGTCGTGCTGCTGCCGCTGCTGCTGCCGCTGCTGCTGTCAGTCGATGTCGTGCTGTCGCTTGACGAAGCTGAGCTGAACGTGTCACTTTTATCGTCGTCTTCGGAAGTTGAGGAGATGGAAATCACCGAGGCACCGGCTGCGGACTTTGAGCGGCGCCTTTCATTTGACCGCTCCGTGGAGGGTGCCACTGGCGTAGGCGTCTTTCCACTTCCACGACGAGGAGGGCGGGGGCTCGTCAGGCTGCCAGATCGCTGCCGCTCACCTTGGAGCGATGACTTCACTCTTTCCCAGGATGCGCTAGAGGGGGCGAAGGAGTCGTTGAAGTAGGGTCGCCGTGGTGCCTCCATGTCAACAGGATCGAAGGCGCGTACCCGGCGAGTGCTTCGCAATTCACCGTCCAAGTCCATCGAAGGCACACAAAAGCGGCGAGAACAATGACAAGGAGATTGAAAAAAAAAAAAAAGAGAGTAGAAAAGAAAGCAAAGCGCGCTCTCTACCTTCTGCTCAGCAGGTAAAAAGACAACAAGGGAGGGAGAGAAAGAAAAAAAAAAGTGCAGCGGCCAGGTATATATATATAGAGAGGTAGATAAAACAAAACACACTGAACATGAAGAGTAAAATAATAATAAAAAGAAGAAGCGGCGAATAAATAGGGCAGGAGTAATCAATGGTAAGATATAGGTTGAGATGGCCCGTGGTTATCGCAGAAGCACAACAATATTTAAAGGGCGTGCCAGCGTGGTGCAAGCCGATCCAGGAGAAGATCAACACCGATCCTTGACGCTCGTGCATCACCGCGACATCGCAAAGCAAGTCTCGGGGGCATTTTTTTTTTTTGATATCACGGGCACACAACAACAAAAACGAAAATGGCGCGGTGCCCCGCTGTTTTCATTTTCTTTCACTGTGCGACATATTCATGTGCGTCTGTTGTGATGTGCTTTTTGCGCGGTGAAGACGGAGAGCCTGTATGCGTGAGTCTCTTTTTGCTATTGTTGCTGTTTGCTTGTGTGCGTATGATTGCTTGGAGTAAGGGCTCATGCAAAGCAAAAAAAAAAAAAAACAGAGGATGAAGAAGAACAACTCCTTTATATTATCGCGATCACCCCTTCGCAACAACGATGGCGAAAACGCACCCCGCAAGACGACGTGCATATCGTGTGAGTTATTGAATCTTGCTGCGATGAGAGCGAGAGTACAAGGTGAAATTTAGGATTTAAGAAAAAAAAAAAAAAAGGAACACATACATGGTCCATACAACATCAAGCCTAACAATAACAGACGCGTGATCGTGCTGTGATGCACTGCGATGGTTTTGATGAGGTAACAACCCCGCTCGCCACCTGCAAGCGCGTCACGTGATTAATAGCTTTTTTTTTTTAGCAAAACAGAGGAAAATAACAACACCAATCAGTATTGGAATGAGTACGCCAAGAGGACAATAGAGAAGAAGAAGAAAAAAAAAAAGGAGGCACTGGTGCAGCGGCACGCTCACGAGGACACGAGCAACTGCTTGCTGTCTACGTGCTACACAGCCACATCAGGTTCCATCCAGATACGTGCCCGGAACGTTTTGTACAGGTCACGCACGAGGTTGCGGAAGTCGAGGCGGTGCTGCGAGTGGTAGTAGAAGGTCAGCTTACGACGGTCAAACTGGTACTCGGCATCGACAATGCGCATGGGTAACGCGTGCTCCTGCACTTTCTCCTGAGCCACCTCGACAGCCCGGTTTTCCAGTTCCGTCTGGACGCCTTGAAGCTGCGTGACCTCCAGCACGCTCGCGACGCGCAGGACAGCACCAGCGCCAGCGGCCCACGGCTTGTCATTCATCTGATTCGTCTCTGCGTCTGTCCACGAGTGCGTGACCAGACCAATGTCCTCGCCTCGATCGCCACCGACCACCACGTACTCACCCGGAGCGACGTAGTAAGGAGACTCGTACTGAAGAATGCGCTTTCGTTTGAACTCAACAAGGACGTGGCAGGGCGTGTTCTTGTCAGACGGAGGGGTGCGCGGGTCGCGGCGGATGGAATCGGGATCAGGCCGCTTGCACAAGTCAGGGCCTCTGTCTGAGCGCTTGGTGTTGGCGCTGCTCTGCATGTTCGCTACGAGGCCATCGACCACATCGTAATTCAGCACGCGGTGACTGACAGGCGGCGACGACATAGATGGCGTGTTTGCCATCATGTCATCTTGGCCATTCATGAAGCCGCTGCGTAACGGCGTGGTGATGAGAGTGTCCATGCTGCCCATTCCTATTGCACCGCCGTCGTTGCCGCCAAGGCGTGTCTCGATCATCCGTAACTTCGACATGAGCACGGCATGATTCGATTGCAACTGAGAGGAAGATTGTTGATACCAGCGGTCCACAGCGCGCTGCATTTCCTCCACCTCATGCACAAGGGCTGCGTTGCTGGCCATCGTGAAAGATAGTGGTCTAGATTTGTGCAGAAAGTGACGGAGCGGCTGAGAAGCAAAAAAAAAAAAAGAAACAGGGGGAGAAAAAAAAAGGTGAACGAAAAGAGCGCGACACAAAGGCACCGATACCAGATTGAATCTACTGTAACGTATGTCTTTCCTTGTCTATTCACGGTGCACTTGCTTTTTTTTCTTCTTCTCACACTACAGGAAAAGCAAAGCAAAAAAAAAAAAAGAAATCGCAACAACAGAAATGTATACAGCGTCTTCTAGGTTTTTGTTTTTGCTTGGCGATACACAGAGTGTGAGCGCTGAGTGATTTCGTTCTGTTTGAGCTAATCTCGTCTAGTGAAGGTGATCGAGCAATGGCGTATTTTCTCCCTCTGTAGGCGTGAGGTGAGGATGTGAAAATAAATATATCTAATTACCCTTAATAGAATCTGAAGCGACGAAAGTACAAAACAAAACAAGGTTGCCGAAAACTCAGAAGAGAGAGAGAGGGGCACGGAGCGGAGGGGAGAGGGGAGATGAAGCAAGAAACATGTGGGAGGGCCTCTCAGCAACAAAGGACTCGGATGGAGCATTCACTCACCAGTGAAGGAAAAAGAGAGAGAGCTTATGAGTGGATCGCAAAAAGGTTGTCCATGTTGTGCACCGCGCACGTGGTGGATCTTGTGCCACGGGATGGAAGGGGGGGGGGAGGGGGGCATCAGGAATAGTCTCCTCTTGCACGCACACATGAAATAGTAATAACAATCTGCTTTTGTGTCTGTAATTTGCCGCGCTACATTCTCTTGTAAAAAAAAAAATCGCATTCGATTACCACATCGAAAGTGGGTCGTGATCTTTTTCAGAAACGATCACCTTGACATTGGCTCCCAAAAGAGCTTCCAGCCGAGCACGCAAAATTTGATTCAAGTATCCGCGCTCCGTGTTCGAGTGCTCGCAAAGAATAACCGCCTTGCCCTCCGCGTTTGCGGCGAGCACGTCATGGTGCCCCATCTCACCACTGAGCAGCACATCAACAGGCGCTGAAAGGTGGCGGAACAGAGAGCTACCGCTGCCTGCGCAAATAGCAACCGACTGAACTGGGCGTGACCGCTCCCATCGATCCGGAAGAGACACGCGCACTGCGTTGAGAGCGAGCCCTGCCTTGACCTCGTCCACAACCTGTGCGAACGGCCTTGGGGTGGACAGCCGCACAACGCGACCCATGCCAGTCATCACACCAGCAGCCTGGTGGGGAGGGATGGTTTTGCCGTTGGACTCAACTGTCATTGGCTGAATGGGGCTTCGCTGGCCTGTGCGCACAGGGTCGACAATGTCTGCAAGCCAGTCGTTGATGCCACCTTCCGCCGCGTCAAGCGAGGTGTGGGGGGAGTAGATGGAGATGCCGTCGCGTACAGCTTCCAGGACGATGCGCTGCTTTGGGTCCTGCAATGTGAGGCGCTTCATCGATGAGAAGATCGGCGGGTGGTACGCTAAGATCACTTCCACGTTGTGCTCCAAGCACTCCTCCATCACCGCGGGGGTCAGGTCTATCGTCAGAAGGACCGTGCCGGCGCCGTTCGGTTTCGGCGCCTCGACAAGCACACCCACGTTATCCCAGGAGCGGTCTGCAAGTGCTAGCGGCGCGATCATCGACATCGCGGTCACCACTTTCTGTAAAAGAGTTGGCTGCATCGTGCTGAATAAGTGCACCAAAAAGAAGCTTGAGAGTCTCGGAAATGACTTGATGGTGTTGAAAAAGACAAAAAAAGAAAGAAAGAAAGAGAGATGACATGCATGTATATCGTGAAGAGAAGGGGCGATGTTGTGATGTGGGGTGAATGACTTTGCGCTCTCGAGTTGAGGGGAAAACATAAGATGACCAACTGAGAGAGCACCAGGCTTCCCGTCTTTCTCTCTTTTTTAAGCCGCGTGACTCAGTCACAAAACGATAGTTGGCTGGTGGCGACAGGCACAGAGCGGCGTGGTATCACATACGCTGCCTCACAGGTGTTACTTCTTCAAATTGATCTTGACGTAGTTCGTGACCCGTCAAGATAGTGAATATAAATATGTATAAAAACACGATGAACACGGAAAAGACTAAAAACCACGCAACAAAAAACAAGAAGTGGTAGAGGGGGAAGAAAAGGAGAAGGGCAAAGTCACGTCAACGTGTGAGTAACTGAATACATTTTTATTGAAAGTCTTGACTGTGCCGTCATCGGCGACAAGCTTTGGGCGCAACGCTGTGCGACAACTCATCGAAGAGAGGACAACACAAAAGAGGAGAAAGATAACGTGAGTGGAAGCGAGTGATGAACAAAAAGAGGGGGTGATGCAAACATGAGCCTCAAGTGCAACGACGTAAAATAAAATAAAAAAATGTGAGTGCAAACTGCACACGATAAATAAAGAGGACCTTTAAAAGGGAGGAAGGGAAAAAACGAAAGAGCGTTTGAAGCACAGCTAGATGAGAAGAAAGTGTAAAAAAAAAAAGCAAGGATTCGTCTGGCGTTGAATCAAAAAAAAAAAAGACAAAGAAAGAAAAGAAGAGAATCAGTTCCTGACTAAACTGGCTAGCACGATGCGCACATCTAAAGGAAGCGATCATAGGAGTGCTTTGCGTAGAGTGCCAAGAGGCGCTGGTGACAAAGCTCCATAATGTAATCGACTACATGCCGCTCTTCCTTTTCATTGTGCTGGTCTGTGGAATCAAAGAGACGGACATTGATGAGGGAGTGAATGATGCTGCGAATACTCAAGCCGCGCGCCCCTCCCATGTTGCTCGTGAATGTCAGGTCACGTACGCGCTGAATAGGCGACGACTTCCACCACCAGCGTGTTTGCCAGCGGTACTGTCCTCGGCAACGGGCATGGACATTGGTGAAGTTGCGGGATCGTTGTATAACCATCACGCCGTCCCTCTTCTCGACTGACCACCAGTAGCTTTGCGTTTGAAGCACAACAAACGTGTGGTGTACAGCCAGGCGGCGTGAAAACCACAGCGGCAGCATGCAGCGGGCGCACTCGTACTCCTCCGCGGTGATGATTCGCTCCTTGAGAGCCGCCGTCTCTACGTCGAGTCGGTCACAGAGTTCATCGAGTGCCATGCAACAGCTCATCTTTGGGTGGCCAAAGAAAGCGGGCTCGACATCTGCGTTGAGATCAAGGTAGTGTTCGCGCTGGGGGCACGCCACTGGCTGGCCGAGAACGTTGTACGAACAATCCATCCTGCGAAACGACAATATATGGAGTAAAAAAAGAAAAAAAAAAAGCAAAGAGCGTACACAAGAAAGTGTGCTAGCTACTGACCAGAGACCTTCCCTTGTTCACTTTGCTGAAAAAGAGGCCTTGTACTATTTTACAACGAGTCTTTTTTAAAAATCTGTTGTTCCCGCCGAAGTTCACATTTGTTGCCAGCCAGTGAAGAGCGAGAATACATGATAGATTGATAAAGAAGAAGAAGTGAGAAAGAGCGAGCGAGAGAGCTTTACGCGTGCATGTGTGCGTGTGTGTGTGTGTGTATGTGTGCAGCACGTCGGGCTAGTGTAACCGTCAAACATGTAGGAAGTGGGGTAGGGAGCGCCTACGTGAGAGACACCACTACCCTAGATGGGAAGATGGCTTCAACCAGCACATCTAACTTTCCCCACCGCTGCGATGATGTTGTTGCCCTTGTGGGGTATTCTTGTGATCCAAGGGGACATGCTACAAGTAGCAAAAGGGAACAGTAAAACAAAAAAAAAATACACACACTGCAATGACGCCTCTAACTTGTGCGATCAACATGTCGACATACGTCCTTAAGGCACGTTGAGACGATGTCGCTTCTTCTCCAGCCAGCGGTACTGGTTGAATTTGGGCAAGGTCAGTTCACTCGGACAGCACGCCGCAGGAGCCAAGTCAAACCACTTTGAGCGCAAGAGCACCTCCGCGCGCGTGCGATGGCTCGGCTCCAGCTGAAGCATTTGCCGCAGAAACGCAATCTCGCTCGGAGCAATGGCAAATCGTGCGCACCGACCGGAGAAGCCGCTGTGCTTGCCGCTCGGAATCGTGTGCTCGCGTGTACGTCGACGGGCAGAGCGTGCGGTGTCATCTGCGTGCTCACCTTCTGGGTGTGCGCCGTAGTACGTCAGACTACTCGGAGACGGGGAGCCAAGCCAGTCTGTGATGCTCTCCAGCGCCTCTTTTTCGTTGCTGGCGTTGACAAAGTAGCTGCCAGTGAGCATCTCAAAGAGAATGCACCCGCAGCTCCACAAGTCCACCGCCGTGTCGTAGTGAGTCGCCCGGAAGCCTCCCACGAGCACCTCTGGTGGTCGGTACGATATCGTGCATGGCGGGCCTGTAAGAGGTGGCCTGCCCGTGATGTCACCCGACGACGTGGGCACGCAGAACCGGGCCCAGCCAAAGTCAATCAGCTTGAGCACGCCGTGGTCATCCACCATGATGTTGTTCGGCTTGAGATCGCGGTGAATGATGCGGTGGCGGTGCAGGTAGGACACCGCTGCGAGCAGCTGCCGGAACAAGCACTTTACCTCGGCCAGCGGCAAACACGGGGAGGGGGCGGCACGCGCGGCCCCGTTTGGCGGTCGCAGAATGGATACAAAATCGTGCGCCACAACTGGCATAAACAGCAGAATCGATCCGTCAAAGAGAATCTGATAGTCCACGACGTCGACCACGTTGGGGTGAGACAGCGACGTCAGCAGGTTGACCTCACGCGAGGTGGTAGTGTGCAGCCCGGTGAAGGGAGCACCACGGCGATGCGTGTGGAGAAGCCGGAGCATGCGTTTCATGGTCAAATAGGTCGCGGTGTGCGTGTCGTACACAATGTAAACCTGTCCAAAGCTACCTTCTCCGATTTTGAGAAGACGCCGGTACCGTTCATTCAGCGACTCCAATGTGGGCAAGGGTTGCCGCCGTCCTGCACCAATACCTGAGCTCCCCGCGAAGGATGAGCCTCCACTGGTTTCGCCATTCATGAAGCTCTGACTCGCCATCGGCACACGATTCGCCGCAACGAGAAGCTCCTTGTAACGAGAAAGCACGTCCTCTTTGAAGGTATCATTTTCCGCTTCAAGCGCGCGGTTTGTAGAGAGATCCAAGTCCAGCTCATCAAGTGGGGGACTTGCCAGCGTCGGTGGGCTGATCAGAGAATACCGGAATCGCTTACCTTTCTGACCCTGCATTGCCTTTTTTTTTCTTTTTCTCTTTTTTGCTTCGTTTCACTTTGGCACTGCTCTGCGCCTCTGGCGTTTGGTCAAGACTCCACGCGGATAGAAAAAGAGAAAAAGAGACGAAGTGAGGAAGATCAGGAAGAAAAGGTGTGTATGTCAGGCTGGTGCACGCTACAGAGAGAGCACGTGCTCTCTGCCTAGTGCGCACAGGGTGATGCCACGATTGTGACAAGTTGTGCATCGCTTTCTTGACTCCATGATCGCACGAACACGGCACACATGCCACTTTCATCAGCATCCTGAAGGCAGTTGTGGTCAGAGAGAGAGGGGGGGGGGGCAACACGTGCAGTCACACACATACACACATCATGGTTTTTTTGCTCTTGTGGTGGCGTGTATTTGAAGTATTGATGAGAGGGAGGCACATCATTTACCACCAATAAGTGTGTGCGATTTGAACCAATCACTTTTTTGTTGTTGTCAACACCAGTATTTAGTGGTTATTACTGCAGCACACCCGAGAACAACAATGGACAACAGACGCGTTTGCCTCCCTCATTTGTTCTTGGCGGAACTGGCTCAATTCTGTGATAATGCGATTGAAAGTGCATCGCATCATCACATTACGTATTCTTCTTGCGATGCGTGTCGATCGATCATCACAGCACTTCGCGAGGTGTGGTCTCAACATGCACGCACACGCATTGCTTTCAGCACATTGCGCCTCCAGCAGCAGCCAAAATAAAAATACGCATATCCTTGCACGAACGTTTGAAAGAAGGAAGTTCATGGTGTACCGTTGCCTTCGTATTGGGGGTTTCTGTGTTTGTTTTATGCTTTTTGTTGTTGGTGTTTTGCACGATGCTTTCGATTATTCTTTTTGCTCGGACGTGTGCTTTTTTTTTGTCCGTAAACGCGTTCAATCCTAGGTCACGATCACTTCTTCTTCTTGTCCACAGGCGCCTCGGGCTCAGGCAGCTCTTGCGTGTAGCGCAGCATCTCCGTGCCCATCATGTAAGGGCGCAGCACCTCAGGAATGACGACGCCCTCATCTGTCTGGTAGTTCTCGCAGATGCAGCACATGGTGCGTGTCACGGCACAGAGCGTACCGTTGAGCATGTGGCAGTACTCCTTGGGCGCGTTTGACGTCTGTCCTCGCATGTTGGGACCGAAGCGGCAGTTCACGCCACGCGCCTGGTAGTCCGTGCAGTTTGAGCACGACACCAGCTCGCGGAAGGCACCAGATCCGGGGAACCACGCCTCCAAATCGTACTTCTTCGCTGCCGCGAGGTTGAGTGCGCCGGAGCAGATGTTGATCACGCGGTATGGCAGGCCAAGGCTCTCATTGAAATCCTGCGAGGCAGTGATCATCTCCTCCAGGTGCCGCCAGGACTCCTCCTCGCGCGGGGAGCAAACGATGAACTGCTCAATCTTGTCAAACTGATGGACACGAAAGATACCGAGCGTGTCGCGGCCGTGAGCACCAGCCTCCTTGCGGAAGCACGAGGACATGCCAGCATAGCGAATGGGCTCGGCCAGGTCCGTGAACCAGCGGTCGTGGTGGTATGCGGCGATGGGCGCCTCGCTGGTGGCGATGAGGTACTTTTCGTCACCGTCGCCGCTCACCTTGTACAACGACTCATCAAACTCAGAGAGCTGCGCCACTTCTCCCATGTACTCCTTGTTCAGGAAGAATGGAGGGTAGAAGGGGGTGTAGCCGCGCTGCACCAAGAAGTTGACTGCGTACGAGACAAGTGCGATCTGAAGTTGAACCAGGCCGCCCTTGAGAACGTAGGCGCGACCACCGGACATGGCGGTCACTGCCTTGCCTGTGTCCATCATGCCAAGGCGCGTCATGATGTCGACGTGGTTGAGTGCCATGCGGCGAGTCACATCGCCAAACGTGCGCACCGTGACGTTGCCCGTGTCCTCGTCGTTGGAGACCGGCACGGATTCGTGCAGCACGTTACCCATGCTCATGATCATCTTATCACGCGCTTCCACCAGCTCCGTCGCCTTGGTCGCGAGATCAGCGACCTGCTTGTTCAGCTCCTTGGAAAGCGCCATCAGCTGCTTCACGCAGAGGCCAGTCACCTTGTCCCCATCGAGGGCACCTTCGTTGGCGGCCGTCATGAGGTCAGCCGGGATGTCCGCTGTCTCACCCTCAGGCTCCTTCGCCTTCTTTTTGGCGCCAACGGTCTTGCTGCACATGTTGATCATCTTCTTGCTTGCCTCCGTGAGGAACTGCGTGCGGCGCCACTGCTGGTCAATCTCGATGACTTGGTCCACCTTTGCGGGGTCGGCATAGCGACGACGCTCCGATTCGCGGAGCAGATCTGCCGTAGCAGCGTCGCGGAACAATTGAACGTCGAGACCCATTTTTTTTGAGTATGTTTTGGTCCTTTTTTTGACTTTGAGAATGAGGCTTACTCACTGGATGGATGTGTTATTGGGCACGCTGTAGTATTCTGAATTACTGTCATGAAACAGCAGGTAGGCAGAGGTGAAAGATAATATATATATATAGAGAGAGAGAGAAGACTCCAAGAATCCATGCAAGTAGGGATGGGGTGGAGACGCACCCGTGCAGCGAGGACTGTGCAATCGTGCCGATCAGAGTGCATGCATCAACACTGACGTGTGGCATGTCAACCGAAATGCCAATTTTGTTCCTCGCCAATAAAAGTGAGCCTCGCACCACAACGGCGACGGTGGCGCAAACAAAACAGAACGGGAAGCACACAGTGAAAAAGGGGAGGGCAGAAGAAACATCGGAAGTAAGTCAAACAGTGGAGGCTGTGAGCGCTCGCATAGACAACACACCAGTTTATCCTCGCACCCCAACAGCACTTTCGATTCACGAGTGCTCTTGTCAATTTTTTTTTTTTTTTGCGGGAGAAATACAAGACACAACCACGCACACAGATACAGGTGAGTGCAAACCAATTTCGATTGACAGTATAACATCGGACACAGACGCGAGATCAGATTCGCTTATTTACATCGAAAGCTATCAAGAGAAAGACCTGCCAACCACAAATAACGAGTGAGCTGACTTTTCCCTGCTAGAGGCTATTCAAGTACTGCTCAAATGTAGGGACGATGCTGCCATTGAGGGTCTCCTCAAAGCTACCCAGCACGTCAGGCGATGCGTTCCCTGTGGATGCGCTGATGATCAGGTCTGTTATCGTGGCAAGGATTTCCACAAAGTCCAGCACGGTCAACTCGTACTCGGCGACACGCGTAGAGAGGCGCAGCTCCTCGTTGGGGCCCATTGCGGCCGTGTACAGCGGTACCGCAAGATCGGCTCGGGGTTCGCTCAGACCCGGCGGCAATAGCCGTGTCTGGCCATCAGGGCTTGAATACGCTGGGAGCATGCAGGACACGGCCTTCATGGGGCTCACCCCGTAGCGGCGCAGGATCGGCTCCAGCCCACGCAACACCACCACTGCAGGGAGAAAAGGGAAGCTCTGCGGCAGTTGCAGCGATACCGCACGGTCAAACAGTGCGGCGAGAGTCGTCGCCTGGGAGCGTAGCACGGCCATGTGGTGCCGCGTGCAGGGAAAGAGCGGGGCTGTGGAGAGCGGTGCCCGCAGGTACGACTCGACAAGATTCGCCACCTGCTCGCCGAGACCGCGAAAGCGCGGGCCCACACACACCACCGGCGCGAGCCGGATGAGCACCTCAGCGAACGTGCGGTAGTGCAGAGATCCATTCAGTCGGTACAAGGCTTGCTTCGACGCATGGGCGGCCTCCACCGCGGGGTTCGTCGTGCGCTCACCCAGACGCGCACGTACGGCGGCGGCCGCGTGGTCTTCTGCGATGGATACACACCGAATGAAGACGGATGGCGTGACACCGTCTCCGATGATGCCGGCGTCACTCAGCAGCCTCAGCAGCTGAGGCACACCGAGGTGGCCAGGGGTGCGCTGACGCCACCAGTCCGCAGGGGTGAAGAGCAGTTCGACATCGCTACTCACAGTGGCGTAGCGCGTGAAGAGTGCCTTGAGACTTGTGTTGTACCGCAGAAGAAGGGAGGTGACAGTCGTGATGAACTGCTCCTCCGTACCATCTGTGAGGCCCCTTAGATCACCCACACACACTTCTGGCACAAGTTGCGCATTGCGGTTTCTGCGAGGTCCATTTTCCTTCATGGAGGGCTCCAAGCCCACCTCAGCCTGGTCAGACAGCGCCGTGCTGGAGACGGGCACGCCAGCTGACACCACCACTACAGAGCCCACTGTCGTCGTGATCAGGCCTTTGCCGGAGCGCTCCCCATGCTCCCAGTGTCCCTCATAGCTGCTGCCATCGGCGTAGTAGAACGTGCCGCGTCCGTGCCGCTGTCCCTTCGCGAAGTCGCCCACGTAGCGATTCACAATAGCGGAAACAGGGGCGGCGTACTGACTGGGTGCCACACTGCGGCTGTCCTCCCCATCGGCCGGTGCTGGAGACACCGCGGCAGAGGTGGAGGGGTTTTCCTCGACGGGTCGTACGTACGTCGACGAGCCGGTGCCGTGCGGCACCCCGTCGCACCACGTGCCTTGGTAGATTTCCACAAACTGCGCCGTGCCGTGCCGCCAGCCCATGCAGCCGGACCCCACGCGCTCTCCGTGTGACCAGTCGCCTTCGTAGCAATCGCCACTTGCGTACCACAGCGTGCCGCGACCATGCCGCTCGTCGTGCTGCCAGTCGCCTTCGTAACGGCTGCCATCTGCGTAGCACTGCGTGCCGGTGCCGTGCCTCATTCCGCGGCGCCACTCTCCCTCGTACCTCGCTCTGCCGCCCATAGTTGTTTGACACCCGTGGCCGTGCCGGACACCGTTCACGAGGGCACCCCGGTACGTCTCTCCGTTTGGCCAGCGGATTGTGCATTCGGGGCCTGTGGGGACACCCTGCGGGGTCAGAGGACCCACGGCGAGGTACCCGTCGGGGAACTGGAGTGCTCCGACAGAGTGGAGCAGCTTCCCGGAGGCAAACTCACCCTGAACGACGTTGTGTAGAGCAAGTGTAGCACGGCCGCAGCCTTCAAACTGGTGAGATGCGTTGACGCCACCGACGTAGTGATCCACAAGTGCAACAGGCACGTCACGCCTGGGTGGCGGGCCCACCTCCTTGAGTGTTTCGTAAATAGCCCTCGCCTCAGCGCTGGACGTCATTGCAGAACGAAGGGGGGGGGAGAATAAAAAATAAAACCGCAGACAAGCCGGCTGCTTATAATACGCGGCAATACAATTCGTGAAAGATGCAGGAAGTATGTATAGATGTGAGGGAAAGACACGTGAATGAGAATGGCGACAATGCAAATAAGAGAGTATGTGATTGTGAAAACGAAAAGGCGTCACAGTACTGTGTGTGAGCGCATGTGTAGATACTGTGCTGAACACAGCACATACCGCCTTTTGTTTTTCAGTAACACTTGGAGCCTGACGCCTATGCCCATGCAAATCACCTCGCCACTCTAGTGCGGTGCAGCCGGAAAGAGGCTCAGCTACTACGAGGCACGAGGTTGCTCAAAGGATACGCATCTGTACACCTTTCCTTTCTGTCACCGTTCGACGCGTTTTGTGCCTCCGCTTTGTATGTTTTCACTTTTTTTTTTTGAGATTTAACATTTGATTTAAACATTACACAAGAGGACGGGCTCATGTGAGAGGCGAGCAAGGAAAGCGCATCACACACAAGCACCTACACAGACATAGAGTCCCGCCCCAGATTAAACGAGCAATTGGCAACGCACGTTGGCCATTTATTGTTTACCGTGCTGACGCATGAGTGTGCGAATAAACTCACGATCCTTTTCCAGCTCCTCCTCAGCGTTGACGCGCTGATTGCGGCGACGCTCACGGTTAGCGCGGAGACGCGCCATCTTGCTTTGCTGGCGGTTCAGCATCAAGTTGAGCTTCAGCTCCTTCACGCCGAGCAGATCACGCTGGTTCGTTCCGTCAAGGGTCTTCACTGCGTGGAGGCCAAGCGCCTTGTTGCGGAATGTGAGCACAGCGTACTGCGTCTTGTTCAGCAGGTTTCCCTTCTGCGATGTGCGCAGATCGACCTTTGGCTCGTAGTGCTCAAAGACGGTGCGGACAGCGTTCACCTCCGTACCAGGCTCCACAAAGCAGTGGAGCCGGTAATCCGTGGACTTTTTCTTGCGTGCGGCCTTTTTAAATTGTTCCTTTTCACCCGTGCCCCGCTCTTCGTGATTGCTCTCCAAGTCACTATCGAGGTCTGTCAGCACATCTGGGTCAACCGGCACATCGACTTCTGCCGCTACAGGCAGCACCTTCGACGCAATTCGACGACGCTTTGGAAAGCGTGAATCGCCATCCACTTCGCTACCCCAGATGGCAGCCAGCTCCTGCTGCCGCTCCTTCTCGAGATCACGCTTCCCCATGGTGGGTTCAGCACTTAGATTTAGAGTTGTGCAGTCTACACGCCCACAAAAAAAAGAACGGTAGTTTTTTCTTGACGAAGATGAAGTAGCAGATGATGTGAGTGAGTGAGTGTCACAGAGAGAAGGAGAGACGGTGAGCACTGATCATGATGTGTGTCAGAGGCAATAAAAGACATAGCGGCACAGGCACCGAAGGAGGGGGGGGGGTCTGGCAGCAAAGGTATTTCAACGGAAAGACCCGCGTGAGTAAATGGCAGTGTTTGCAGGAGCCCCGCACCTCTGCCTTTCTGCCCTTGAGCAGAGACAAGACTTGCGCGGTCGCACACAGCCTAGTGCGAGTAGAATTAAGTATTGCCACTCTCAGACGGTTAACGGTATTCAAAACAACAACAATGCACGTACAACGAGATGTGCACACAACACAAATCAACAAGTTGAGATACCAATGATAATAATACAAACAAGCAACAAAAAAGGGGGACGAGGTCACCGGTATAGTGATCTTTGGCGGAACTGACAATTTTGACGAGTGGAAAGGATGATGGGGCCGAGCTGTTGCAACGAAGAAAGAACCCAAATGTAGGGGATATCGAGAATGGGAGTGAAACGTGGCTTTTCGTGACACAAACGTGCGAATAAGCACAACGGATGCGCGGCACGAAAGAGATGCGATGCAAAACTTTAGAAGAAACATGCGTGAAGACCCAAGGTGAAGTGTCAAGAGAAAAAAAATTCGAAACCAGCTAAAAAAAGAAAGAGAGAACGCATCGAAGGGGGCCTCTTGTTTCAATGGAACTTGGGGCATGTGGGGTTGGCCATTTGAATGGCTTGCTTCTCACCAGCTGTGAACTCCATCACTGTAGCAATGGCCGGTATCATCTTGGGACGCAAGTCACTTGATGCGCACAGAAATTGTATAATAATATTCTTGATGTACTCGCTGCTCATCTGCACCCTCTCATTCGATTGTAGCGTTTCCATTTTTGCAGTGTACTCGGCAATGAGAGCATTGTTGTGGTCAGCGTTCCGCTTTAGGGTATCATTTTCCTTCTCCAAGGCCTGGAGGCGTGTTTGCAGTGCTCGTACCTCGGCCTCTCGCTGGCTCTGCACGGCAGCTAATGACAAGGAGTCGCCCTCCAGCACACCACCAGCAGACCGGACGGCAGCTGGCGGGTCCACTTGAGCACTTGACACACCCGTGGTCTCCGCTTGCGCCTTCTCGCGCTGGTAAGCATCGCGCTGTCGCTTAATTTCTTTCCGTAGAAGTTCACACCGCTCTTCAAGCTGTGCATTGTCTTGCTTCAGCTGTTCAACCTCTTCTGCAGAAAGTCCTGGGCTCTCGTTATTTTGGGCTGCGAGTTGTGCCTCTGCAGCGGAACGTGCATCTTCCAGCCGCGCGTTGTCTACCTCCATATTGCGCAGAAAAGCGATGAGAGCAGTCACCTTTTCATCAAGTCCGGTTGCTTCATTGACATCCTCAATGCCGCAGTCTTGGAGGGCCTCAGATGCGGCACGCACCGCAGTAACAATCTCGTTCGCAGATCCCGCCGCGGTTGCAGGACGTCCCGTGAGAGCCTCTGCTGCCAAATCGAGAGCGGCCTGCATGGCAACCGCCGCTTCCTTGTGGTGAGCGAGGTCCTGCTCCAGTCCCTTTATGCGCTCGTCATCCGCCAATTTCGCCGAACGCACCTTCTCTTTCCAGCTGACCAAATTGGCCTCCAGCTGCTGTAGAGCGTCACCATTGCTGCGGGCCATCTCTTCGGCGGCGTCACGTAGGGCAATCGTCTCATCCCGCTCAGCCTCCAGTTGCTGCACGGCGGCACGGGCAGCCTCCAGCTCGCTCTGCGCGTGCTGCAGCTCCTCGCGCAGCCGGTCGCACTCGCCCTGGGCACTCTCAGCAACCGCCGCCAGGTCACGTGTCGCCGTGTCGGCCGCACCGTTGTCGGGATCGCCGTCAGCGTCCAGCTTCGTTGCTACAGCCCACTCCGCGAACTCGTCAAATGTGACCTGTCCAGAGCCGTTGCGGTCCATCATGTCGAATGTGGCCGACGGGTCCAGCACCGAGGCCCCCCACCGCGTCAGAAGCGCTGCAGCAGCGCAGAATTCCTCACGGTCGACGATTCCGTTGCCGGACGTGTCGATCGCATCAAACATCACGGTCAGCTCAAAGTAATCGTAGATGTAGCACAACATCAGGCGAAACTCGAGGAACTCAACCTCGTCCTCGCTGCCGGCGCCGCGGTCCTGGGTGCCGAGGCCCTTGGCCTTGGTGTAGGCACGCTGCACAATGTCGCGCAAATGAGGCGTGAATTCGTCGAGATGCAACACGTTGACGCAGCCGTCGTAGGTCTCTTGAAGGGTCAGAGCGCCGCTGCCGTCGACGTCCAGCTGGCGGAACAGATCCAGGCGCCTTGCCTTCTCCTCGCTGTTCTTGGCACGCGGAAGCACCTTGCGGATCCGCTCCCATGCAACTTGCCGCTGGAGGACATCGCGCTGGCGCGTCTGCTGTGCGCTTGCGTCACTGCGCAGCCGCTCGCACTCCTCCTCAAGTGCTGCGATGGCGTTGTTGTCCTGCATCTTCATCTCCTTCGCCTTGGCCTTCCAGTCGGCTAGCTTGACCTGGAACTGCTCCAGCGCCGCGCGTTGCTCGTCGGCGTCCTGCTGCGCGTGCTGCAGCTCCTCGCGCAGCCGGTCGCACTCGCCCTGGGCGTCCGTGCCGGCGCTCGCGCGTGCCTCCAGCTCAGCGGCGGCTACCTGCGCCTGCTCGAGCTGCGCGTCCGACTGTGCCTTGTCAGCCTCCAGTTGCTGCACGGCGGCACGGGCAGCCTCCAGCTCGCTCTGCGCGTGCTGCAGCTCCTCGCGCAGCCGGTCGCACTCGCAGTGATGCACTCCTTCAAGGGGGCTGATCTCCTCTGTTTGCCTCGCCACGTGAGCGTCGGTTGCAGCGGCAGTATCCCGTTGACGTAGTTGTTCACACTCCACGCGGAGTGCCTCAATGGTGTCGCGGTCCTGCTGGCGAATCTGCGCGGCTTTCAGCTTCCACTCCTCCATGCGCTCCGTGAATTGGCGCATATTTTCGCGCTCCTCTTCAAGTTGGATGCGCATGTGCTCGGTGGCGTCGCGCGGGTCACCTTCGACGGGATTGGGGACGGGCTCCAGGGAGGCACCTCGTGACAAGGATTCGACCTGGCGCTGGAGTTCATTGATTGCTGTGGCGTCCTTGTGCTTCATTTCTACAACCTTTTGCTTCCAAGCTGCTTGCTTCTCGAGGATTTCTGCCGTGGTAGCATTGCTCTGCTCGAGCTGAGCTGTTAGCTGCTTGTTCGCCTCACGAAGCTCTGTGAGCTCAGATTGGGAAATCTCCAGAAGCGCTTGTTGTTGGTGGGAGTGGTTCTCGAGTGATCGAATTTCCTCCTGCAATTTCGCTACGTGCGCGTGCGATTTGGCTGTGTCTGCAGTGGTGGCATCGCCGTGACGCGCTGCAGCTGTCATCTCCTCCGCCATCCGCTGTTGTAAATCGAGATGAATCTCCTTCATTCGCTCCAATTGCGCTTGAGCCTCAATGATCTCCTCATCTTTGGTTTTGTAGGAGCGCTCCAAATCACCAATACGTGCTTCGTACTGCTCTTTCATTTGATTGAGTGCGTTCTCAATGGCAGCACTCACATCAGCGCCAGCCTGTGTTTCCTTCATGGCAGCTAGTTGTGTATCTAACTCGACAATTCGAGCACGATCCTCAAGAGTGACCGCTTTCACCCGCTCCTTCCACTTGTCAGTCTTTTCTGTCAGCGCCTCGTAGCGCTGCTTTTCGTCGACGAGCTGCTGCTCAAGAGTGGCGACAACCTCTTGCATTGTCGTCATTTTCTGTTTCAACAGTTCGACCTCCTCACGGGCATCAGTGGCCTCAGCAGAGGTTGCACGCTTGAAGAAGCGTTCCATGTCTGCCTCGTCCGTTCGCGATAGCACCGTCAATACAACGGTTGTGTAGTTGTACAGGCGATTGATTCCTTTTTGTCTGTTTGTTTCCAATTGTGGCGCTGTTTCTGCGGCACAGAAAGCGTAAAAGATATATTGCTCCACCAATGGTTGCCCATTGCAGCGCAACAGTGGTATTGCAAGTGAGGATCGTAGACAAAATGAGGAAGGGAAGAAGGAGGATCTCTCAAGTATTTGTGAAGAGGCACAGAATAAGAGTAACACGCGAATGAGGCAGGGCACCAGACAGCGTCTGTCCTCACGTGGGCATTTCCACCACACGCGGACGCGTCGCATAGAGACGCCAAAGTGCAGTGTCGGAACCACAGCGACAACGCGCGTCGTCATCCACCTCACCGTCAACACAGCAACACATTTTCGGGAAATTGGCCACAATTCATGGCGTTTGCCGTGTTGCGGTGAAGCGAGCTTGCAGTGTTTGTGTGTCAGATAGATATGCACAGTCGATTAGGTTGCTTTGTTACAGGAAAGGACACGCAGGTACACAACAAGGGAGAAGAAAAAAAAACATAAGCGCCATTGTGAGAGGCCTCACGTTGGAGAACACAACAGGTCTCAGAAAGAATTGGCCAATCAGTCATTCAAAGGTAGCAACACAGACAAATCAATTCGCCCCTCACTTCTTCTTGGCACCGCCACCCGCGCCCGTGTGATTACGTTTGTTGGGTCCCCGCTTCTTGAGATGCCACCCATTCACAGTGAAGCTGAAGGTGTCATCAGGCAGCGAGTAAACTGCGATGAGCGCGTACATCTCCTTGGTATCCCGCAGCCATCGCTGCAATTCCACGGCTGCGCTTGTGTCTGGCACGTGCGAGACTTTCCGCTCGCCTGCCTTCCCGGCTGTCTCAGTCTCCTCCGCGGCCACGACGCTATCTCTCAAGCACCGCTCAACGTCTACTGTTTTCAGAGGCACAAGTGCAACCGCAACTGAGGCGTTGGGTGTTGCGAACACTCTCTTGGCCTCTTCCGCGGCGTCATCGTCTGCCCGGCCCATGGGGAATACTACCGCCAACCCTGCACCCGCCTTTTCGGGGTGCACTGTGCGCCGCACAGTCATGCATAGCTTGTCCAGCGGGATGTCCGCGCTCTCGCCAGACCCTTTGCCGTGAACGTTGCTCGTGACACCGCGAAGATGGGTTCCGTCAACGAGAAGCCACCGAATTTGCTTCACCTTCAGTGCTTTTGTGAAGCTGTGCACGTCGTTGTCTGCCCTCAGACACGCGCGAACGTTCCCTTTCCACAGCGTGACAGCCGCCCGAATGGAGGAGTTGAGATGCGCTTGGGAGTACAGGTCTTTTCGCCGGATACCCACGCCGTCCAGCATCAGCGAGTCTGTGTCCGCAATTTTGACGTGCTTGCCTATTGTGCCCAATTCGCGCAGATCAATGGAGACCGAAAAAGCGTTTACGTCGCCGCCCTTACGACTCATGATGCAGCTACTCGCAAAATTGTCCAGGCTGCAGCCAATTGCGAACGGCACATCTTTGCTGTGGTAACACTGGAAGAGTACGCCAAACTCCAGAGCTGCGCGGCAGACGAGATGGTCACTGGGTTGCATCAGAGGGTCCAAATGCACGGACACACCCGCCTCCATGTGCTTTCCGTAATAGCCGCGTGTCTCTAATGCCACAGTCACGAAGCGCCGAATAAACTCGTCGCGCTCCGCCTGAGCAGGCAGACCGGCGGTCTGCAGAGCATCGATGATACGATACAGCGCAGGCCCAACAGAGTCGCTGTTGTCGAGGCAGCTCTCCAGCCCCACTAACTGCTCCGGAGGTGGTCGCGAGCCGACTTCTGTGGGGTACGTCGTGTTGAGCCAATCCGCGTGTGAGATGACGAGCTTCACGTGGCTCTGCGAAAGGTCTACGATAGAGAGAAGATGGTAAAGACTAAGCAAAGGCTCCATCATGAGCTCATTGAACACCCCCCGCCTGGGCACTGGCGACACAAAGACGGCAAAAGGGCGTGCTTTGTAGTAGAATTGATAAAACGGGCCAATATCGGCGTTGTCTTGTAGTCCTAGAAATGCCGTGGAGGCAAACTGCGGCACATCGGCGAGGCCAAAACAATGGCAGCCAGTATCGACGACAACCGACACGCCGAGCTTCTGCAGCTGAGGAGTCAATGGCAGTAGATGATCAAAGCAGGGGACAGCTGTGTGGCCGTGCAACGTCGCCACCAGCGTGACCGCTTGGGCGATGTTACTTTGCGAGCCACTAGCTAGCCACGTCGCAGCGTCGCGCATGGAGACGGACGCCCGCTGAGCATTACCGTTCTTTCGTGCAATGAGCTGCATGATTTTGGGAAACACCTGGTCGCTAAAGCGATCAACAGTGCCCATGGCCTCCGTGATCTCCGGCGGCTCGCCAGGTAGAATGCACTCACTGAGAATCTGCTCACACGTCGCGCGGCTGTTCGGATCGACACAGATGAGTCGGCCGATTAGGTCAGACATGGATGGATTCAACTCGCGAAACCAGTCAGGGAGCTCCCCTGTGCGCCAGGCAACAACCATGATGCTGAACCTGTCACGAAAGCCTTTCCCAGCTATCACGAGCCACATCTCAAGGGCTATCATGCCGATGCTGAACTCATCAACTTTGAAACCGTAGTCATCACCACGCTCCAGCTCAGGTGCGCAGTACAGCACAGACCCACGGTTTCCTGAAGCTGTAAAGCCGAGAGATGCGTCCTCTATCTCGCTGAGCGCCGCCGTGCTGGCGTTGCGTCGAACACCGCCCACAGCTCGAGCTAGGCCAAAGTCAACGACACGAATAGTGCCGACACCTTCGCTTTGCTCCGCTGGTTGGGTCTCGAAGAGGATATTGTCTGGCTTGAGGTCACGATGAACAATACCGTTGTGATGAGTGTGCGCAATAACGGTGAGCAGCTGACGAAGTATGGAAGACGCTATCACTGTTGCTGCGGTTACACCATTCGCGGTGCCCAGAAGGTTCTTTCCGTCGGTCGAGGCATCGCCGGATTCGATAAGGTGGCGCAGTGAGCGCGCGGAGCACAGCTCCATCTGAATGTACAGCGTCTGATAGTTCCGACTCATCGCGACACGGGAGACAGGGCTGTCACCTGCAGATGACGCGGAAGAGGAGGAAGACGAGGAAGACGACGTCTCGTCATCTGTGCCATCCCAGTCGCTGTCCGAGGTTTGTGCAGATGTCTCTGCGTCATCCGAACTCTCCGAGGTGGCGGTACAGCTAGAGCTCCCACGTGATGGAGACCGGCACGGTGTTGTTTCTGACGCATCTGACGCGCTAGACTGCCCCGGCCCGCCACGCTCCGCCTCTGGTCTTCTCGTGCCTTCCTCTCCTTGGGCTTCCTCTGCCACGTCATCGTCCACGTACTGCAGCAACTCCTCGCTGCAGCCGTCTTCAATCCATGCATCATAGTAGCGAACAATGTTCTTGTGACTTAAGGCCGCCAGGGTCGTCACTTCCTGCAGTACATTGCTCGTTTCACTCTTTCGCATCACCACCTTCTTGACGGCATACAGCCGCGCGTCCACCTTTTTTCTGCACACATACACGGGCCCAAACCCACCAGAGCCGAGTAGCCGCTGTTCAATGAACTCCTGAGCGTACCGACCGGCCGTGCCGTGACGGATGTTACTGGAAAACTCAACGTTTTGCCATAGCCAGCTAGTCAGGTCAGTACGGCCGTCAACCTTCGAGGCGGCCACCTTGGCCTCTCGCGTGAATGCATCGGAGAAGTATTTGGGGTTCCACGGGTTGAACACCTTCGCAGACGGGGGCAGTGCGATTCCATTATCGATCAGATACGAAGCGAGGTAGTTGAAATTCTCGTCGGCGTCTTCCTTCGATTCGGGATTGCGCAGCTGGCAGCATAGCCGCAGAAGGTGCAACGTCAGAACACTCAATTTCATCGCGTCACCAGCTCGCATTGGCACTGGGGTGAGCGACGGAGACTGTCCTGCGCTTTTACTCCCAATTTCCTTCCGCGCTCTTGCCAGCGCCGCGTCTTTGGCGTCTTGGGCTGCAACGGGGTCACGGTTCACTACAAGGTCCACGGCTGAGATGATGTGCATGAGCAGCGGAGCGCCACTTGGCTGAATATCCTCCCTCAACGTTTTTTCAATCTCCCTCACTTCTTCCTCACTCAAAGCACCGTCATCATCAATGTGCACGCTGCGAGGGAAGTCTAAGGCTATCCTTGGCATCACGTACGGGTACCCCTGCGTGACCTGGATAAGAACGGTGAGCGACCTCTTCGATGACACCTCCGATTGCAACGGTACTTTCAGGATTCTGTCCGTGAGGCGTTTACCCTGTGTCATGTAGGCGCCTTCATACATGGCCAGGAGGAGCTCGACCTCGTCGTTAACGTCACTGTTATCACATGCGCTGTACACACGCACCACCTCTCGAGGATAGCCCTTTGTCTTTGCTTTCTTGCCCATATTGGATCGGAGAACTAATTGATGTGGCACACAGCCGGACAGAGTGAGGAAGAAAAGGAGAGCAATGCGGCAGAATAGTCAAATGAGCAAGATTTATTGGAATTTATTGTGTTGGTGAGGCAGGGATCTGGTCAGAGATCGCGGTGCACTCCACCTCGGTGCAAGGACTGAGTCCTTCATTAGGGGAGGGGAGAAGTGGGCGGGGGGGGGGGCGACAGAGAGAGAGAGAGAAATTTCCTCGTATATTGCGTGCACAGAAGGCATGGTAGGCTCGTATGTATGTCGAAGCAAACGGGAAGATGCGAGCCATGATAAAAAAAAAAAAAAGGACTTCAACACGGCGAGCAAAAGAAAACGAGAACAAAAAGTTAGAAATGAGGACACCACTCACAGTGCCCAAACGACCACGACAAACATTTCATTTCATTCCTGGTGCTGAGTGACGCGAGATGGGCATCCAGAAAGATGCGTGAAATGAGTGTACGCAGCTCGTGACGTCGTGAGTGGGAGTGCTTCAGCTGCTTCCGGGGGGAGAACAAGCTGCGTTAAGCGGCGATTATCTTCGCAAGTCTTGAGGGCGTGGCACGCCACGCACAAGGTTTGCACATTATCAAGCGCCGCCACGCCACCTCCGTGGCTGACAGGCACAACGTGGTCGGCGTGCCAACAATTGCCGGGAATGGGATGTTGCACGAGCTTCCGCACAAGACTAGGAAACTGCATCATGTGTGGGTGGTGTAGCTCTACCATCTGCAAGCGACTCTGCTCATTGTCGGTTGAGGCAAGCAGATAGCACAGCCTCTCACAATCAACGTGGCAGTGATTGCACACACCACGATCGAGCTCAAGGACGCTGCGCCGCAGGGCACCAGAAGAGCGTCTCGTATAAAATGACTCTCGGCACGCACCTGAACAGAACATGGCTGCGTCGCTGTCAATCAAGAGAGAAGCACCAGGCCGTAGTGGTGCGCACCCCAAAGACACATTTACCAGAGACGCAGGGCGTACACCACAGTTGAGACATTGTGCTTCAAAACTGTGGGAATGACTGTCAAGTCGCAGTGCCGCAAAGTACTGATTGTTGGTCGACGAAAAGTGTCGCCGAACAAGCCACCAAAAGCCCCACCCACACCTGGGAGGCGTGACTGTGTAGCGCACACGGATCCCGGACAACGCAGCACGAGAGCGTTTCAGTGTGAAGTTGCATGGGAGCCAAAGCGCCTCTCTTTCGATCTTCCGGCGGGCATTTGACGAATGCATCGCGAGATTGTCCAAGAATTGAGCAAGTTGCTCCCAGAAAGGTAGAACACGGGCACGAATACATGCTCTCGCATCCATCAAGGTGCCGTTCCAATAGAACTGCTCGCAATCGTGGGGGGTGTCGAAAGCTGGTTCACGACGAACATGAATTCTTCCTGTGTTTCCGCTCACTGCGAACTGCAAGGGCTGCTTTGAGTGGTGTTGGATCTGTTGGAGCGAGACCGGCACTGGTGCGTTACCAACTGTTCCATCCCGGCGCTCAGCGGATTCACGCCACTGCCCGTGCACCGCGTGCTGAAAGACCAAGCTCGACGTCATTTCTTGGTTGTCAACAAAGCTGTGTACCTGCCGATGCCCCCTGACAAGATGCGCGAAGTGATCTGCGTCAAACGGCGAGTGGACGCCAAGCAGATAATACACAGTTACTTCTGAGGCTTGTCCTAGGCGATGCAGCCGATCTTCCGCTTGAGCGAGCCACGCGGCATCTGGGGGCAGCTCGCAAAATACGGCACAGTGTGCACTGGCAAGGGAGATACCGACGGCACACGCTGTGATGCCCATCAGCGCCACACGCACATCCTTCCGATCAAAAGAAGCCACGAGTTCGTGTCGCGCCGCTGCTACTACCGAGCCATCAATTCGAATGAATGAAATTCCACGGCGCCTGAGCAGCTGCCCAATCTCGTTCAGCAACGAAAGGTGATGCGCAAACAGCACGACCTGGCTGTATTTCTCGATGAAGTACACTACGGCATCCATTATGCCGCGACGTTTCAGCTCCCACTGCTGCGCATAGCGGCTCTGAAAGGAGGTCGACGAGCGTTCTGATGGAGCTTCCTGATCCACGACGCGGACAATAATGCGGGTCTTGGAAGGCAAGTCGAGTACTTCTGTTTTCGTGCGTCTTATCAAACATGTGGAACGCAAAAAAGACATCAATTCCAAAGGCCGTGTGCAGTGTCCAATGTTCACGTACGGCGTGAACGACATGTGTGTGTAACGCAGGGCAAAATCCCACCGTGAAGAGCCAAGCATACCAGGAGACACCGCGTCAATCTGGTTAAACATATCAAAAGGGTTCGAAAGCGCTGGGGTTCCACTAAGTAGTAAGCAATGGCGTGCCCGCTTGCAGAGCAGAACTGCCGCCGTCGTATACTGGGCATCTTTTCCGCTCGTGTTGGTTCGCAGTAAATGGCTCTCATCGCACACAACACAATCCCACGTTCGTGATAGTAACATCGAGGAAAGAGCAGCCGCCATGTGATAGCTCACAATCACAACCTTCGGCTGGTGCGTGGCGGAGAGAGCGGTGTTTGAGCCGTGAATAAGATGAATATCGGCAAACGTGACCTGCGCAAAAAGATACTTCTCGATCTCGTCTGCCCACATCACCTTGACCGCTGAAGGGCAGATTATGAGAAGTGGAAACGCATTCAGAAGGCTGATGGCGCCGAGTGCTTGTAGTGTTTTGCCAACCCCCATGTCGTCCGCCAGCAAAGCACGACCGGAGAAAGAGAGAATTTTTGAGATACCTTGAAGCTGGTGCGCCTTGAGCCTCGTCGCCATCGCGACAGGGAGCCGTTGGGTGAGCTGTGTGTCCTTTAGCTGTGGTCCAACAGTTGATCGACAGTGCAAAATGACGTTTTCCGACGGCTCACTGAGAAAGAAGTGACCCGGCTCGCCCCAAGACATGCACATGGCTCTCAGCTCACTAATGCACTCATCCAGCAGCTCCAATGGCAATGTGACTGCGTCATTGCCTGTTTTTTCATCCGCACAAACGTGCAGTTGGCTCTGCACGGCAACGGGTAGTCGCTTCAGCCATTCAGATGTTGTGGATGTGATGAAAAACAAGTAGACCGCGGCGGTCCTCGCAGTCCAGCTCGACTGAGATGTGAGGAAACACGTCCGTTGACACACCACCCAGCCCATCGAGAGAAGGGAGGAAAGACATTTCCAGTTGGCCTTCCTGCAATTGTTGCACGAATCCTTGCAATACCTTTTGAAAGTCACACATAAACCCACATGGACACGCGTAAACACAACCAAATCGAGAAATGCGGAAGCGCAGGTGGTGTCGACACCTTGGACATACGCTGTCTCGCAACGACAACAACGATTCCATCAGTCGATGTGTACGTGTACGCTTTCCCCCTCAAGGTGGCGGTGGTGGAGGGGGGCGCGCGAGGAAGCAAAAGCTATGGTGAGACCGCGCTAAATAGTGTTGTTTTTGTCAACTTCGTGAAAACAGCACGGTGTTCTTTTCTTTGCTCAGTTTTTCGATTGCCTGCGCATCATGTCGAGCTCTTCCAGAACAAAATGGACACCTGTGAGAGCAACCTTGCACCCTAAACAAGTATTTCCAAAAGAGTGAGCGCGAACACCAGAATGCTAGGCGTCAGACAACGCGTACTCCCGTAAGTAAACAACAACAACAAAAAAGAGGGGGAAAGGGTGAGTGAGAGAGAGAGAAAAAGGAAGGAGCAGTGCATTACCAAGTAGAACGCTCGCGGCCAGACTCATATTCGTAGTGGTGTTTCGATCTGTAGCATTCAGTAGCATATTTTGCACAGCCATGCGCCTGTGAAGCAGCGTAATGCGCTGCACACAACTGATCCATTGCACTGAATCGGGCGAGCGGTGGCACGTTTTTTTTATCATTGAAAACGATACGATTGTGTCCTCAAAATGTAGTGAGAAAAACAGAGAGTCAGCAAACATTAGCAGCCATGCACGAACACATAGTGACACGAAATATGCCCAGGGACGCAGCTGTAAGAACGGTCTCGATCAGACTGCCTTCACAGTAACACGCGGTGATGAGGAAATGTGATAGAGCGAGCCGCCGTCATCGCAGCGCGTGCAGGTCGCCACGGAAACAGGGTGAGCCCGGCAGTCAACTGACCACGGCAGGCAAAATAAGCAGACATATGCGCAAGAAAAGCAATGAAGGGGGGGGGGGGGATAAAGCACATCATATCTTCAATCAAGGAGGAAAACGCACGTGGAGAGAAAAAAAAAGAAAAACGCAATGACACACACACACATGGGTGCGTCGAAATAGTGTGTTGGCTGAATCCGATGAGCTGCCTTCAAGCTATCAGGTTCACTTCATCCACGTGCGGGGATGGGCTCAGCCGTCACTGCGGAGGAGGTGCAGTTGTCCTTGACCGCTGGTATGTCTTTGTTCCTACGTTTGAGTGCCGAACAGGTGTTCCACGATGTTCTGCATTTCATCATCAGCGTCAAGATCAAATGGAGTTTGTGCGCAGCACGTTGGGTAGTCCTCAGGTGCACGTTGCTCTGACAGTTGTATTGTCGTCCCAGCATCGCCATTTTTGAGAGATGCAAGCGATTTCTGAAGCTCTTGCTGGGCCCTCTCACGCACGGAGGCGTGCACCTCTTCGATATTGTTTACCCTGCCGTCGCGCATGTAAAGGACGCGATGAGCGTACTGCTTCATATAAACGTCATGAGTCACCATGACCATCGTCAGGCCACGCTCCCGGTTGAGTTTCGTTAGAATATTCATGACAATCAGTGTGTTTTTGGTGTCCAAGTCACCCGTTGGTTCATCAAGAAACAGGATCTCAGGCTCGTTGGCAAGAGCACGTGCAATCGTGACACGCTGTTGCTCACCACCAGACATCATCGACGGAAAGTGGTCCAGGCGGTGACCAAGGCCTACGTCCTCGAGCAGCTGCGTGGCACGCTGCTTGATTTCGGAGCTGGAGCGCCGACCTTCGACGAGCATCGGCAGGGAGACATTGTCGAGCGCATTCATCGTAGAGAGCAAGTTGAAGGACTGAAACACAAAGCCAATACGCCGGCATCGCAAAGTTGCCAACTCAGAGTCTGGAGTACGATCCGTTACTCGCTTTCCAAATAGAAACAGGTTGCCTTTTGTTGGTGTGTCAAGTGTCCCGAGTACATTTAGCAGCGAGCTTTTGCCACCACCACTTGTTCCGTAAATCACCAGCACCTCGCCATCTCGCACATCCACGTCAACACCTCGCAAAGCAGGCACGCCCTCGGCTCCAAGCAAATACGTTTTGTGAATATTGTCGCATGTGATCACGGGCTCCATCTTCGTGCTCAGGGTGCAGGTACGCAGACTATCAATAAAATGGGACCGGACGAATTGGTGCAACAGGACAGTAGAGAATGAATGTGTGTGAATGCGTGAGCAAAACTCCACAAAAAGTGACCAAGTGGCAACGATGCGGCTGATACGCCGAGGAAGAACAAAAAAAACTAAATGGGTGCAAAAGAGAGAGAGAAAGAAAGAGAAAGGGAGGCGCGATCTAAAGAATTGAATGGGGGAGGATGGTCTGAGGATTCATCTCTGTTCGTACACAGAGGGAAGTGTCAGAGACATCATGAATACCAAGAGTGCGTTTGCGATGTTCTGAATTGTTCTTCACGGTATGTGCGTGGTTGCATTCCCATTGCTTTTGGAGTCTTTCGAAGATTACCACCTCTTCCACTGATGCTGCAATGCGTTCACGCCACTGGCCTCCGTTGCTTCTTAGAACGTGTGCGTGTGGGGGGGGGGGGGGGCATATACACTGCACATGTTACTCCTATTACCGGTGCAAACGCACCTCTATGAAGCTTTCCTTTTTTTGTTTGTTTTTGTTGTTTTTCTCCGTAGTAGACTCATCACTGTCAGAGAGAGAGAGATCTGAAACAAAGGTAACACACACTCACAGAAGCGGAGGAGGAAAGAAACGCCATAAAGTCAACGGTGAGAGCTATATCTTTAGCAGTATCATGTACAGACACAATCACGACTGCTTAATAAGACGATACCACCGGTTTGTTTTACGGACTCTGTTCACACACATTTATCTTTTCTTCTTGCCTCGAGGTCCTTGTCATGGTCTCCTTTCTTGTGCTACGGTTTACCTGCGCCTCAGGCTACACAATACCTGCTACATAATTTTCCTATTCGTCAACACTTCACTCAGCAAACAGAGAAAAAAAAAAGGAAAAGAGAAGAGCGAGTGATTCAATATAAAAAAAGCAAACACGATGCTACCACTGGGTTGGTGCAGAAGGTGAGGGCGGCTAATAGCCCTGCATGACACTTTCCCGGAGTGCGGGCTGGTGCTCGGCGCCAGCGGTCATTTCCTGAGGTGTCCAGCGACCCTGTGGCTTACGGTTCGGGCGCGGCGGCTCCTTGATGTACATCGCCTTGGCCCTAACCTCCCTGTTACGCTCGGCGTAGCGTGCAAAGTGCTCGCGGGCAAGACGTTGGTTTTCAACTTCTTCCCATGTGAGCTCCCACGAGTCGTGATGCTCAAGTGCGAGAAGTACGGTGTGCTTGGCTGCCTTGACAATCTGGTCCTTTTCTTTTTCCGTCAGGTCGGCTACTTTTTCTGCGGGGTTGCCAGCCCACATCTCACCGGATGGAATGATGGCACCCGACTGCAGAACGCTACCAGCACACAGCATAGAGCCAGACTCCATACGGCTTCCTTTCATCACAATCGCAGCAGCTCCGACGAAAGAGCAGGCTGCGATATCAGCAGATTCGACAATGGCCATAGGCTCAATCGTCGACCACTTGCCCACAGTTGTGTTACCCGTGACCACCGCCTTCTCTTGAACACTGCAGCTTTCGCCAAGGTGAATCGCTTCGCCCTTTTCGGCGCGAATGATGGCGTTGTAGCCGATGTAATTTTTGCGACCGATGCGCACATCTCCGGACACAAAGGCGCTAGGAGCAACAAAGCAGTTGTCCTTCACCGTTGGGCGTTCGCCGCTGACGCGCAGAAGGCGAGGAGTGCGGTACAGTGCTTCAGGGGGTTGGATTCCCATAAAATGGTTACTAATGCCTATCACGGACTGCGCGGCTGTCATGAGTTTTGTGCCAAGCGCGTTGAAGTACGGGATCAGCGGAGACTGCTTGTGCTTTGCCCATTCAGGAATCTCCGTCTTCACTTTTGTCCCCATCTCAGTGATGTTGCGGAGGGCCCGTGTGCGAAACATTTTCGTACAAGACCTTGACTCTTTTTGTTGTTGCACGTGAACACGGTCGATGATACACTAGGTGTGTATCGCGTTGCCTGTGTGTGTGTGTGTGTGTGCTTGAACCTACAATAGTAAAAATAAAAATTCTCGCACTTCTATGGCAGTGCGAGGTTGCTCTCTTCGATCCTACAGACTCTTGCTTTGTGACAGAGCACCTACTAGATGGGCGAAAAAATCGAATATGAGCTGTTTCGACACGGTCACATGGACAAGGACAGGGATGAGGACAGAGGAAGCAAGAAAGAGCAGAGAGACAATAGAAAAAGTAATGAATGTGGTGAGAAGGCTGTCGCACATTGAGAGGAAAGAAAACAAAAAGGGCAGCTTCAGAGGCAAGAGAGATGATCGGGGGATGGTTAACACTGAGCCCGGCATGGCGGTACATGCTCTGCCCACGCGTAAATGCGTGAGAGAGTCATCGCCGCGCACAGCAGGGCCTCTTCTCATCTCGTGGTTGGAAACACACGGAGGGGCACACAAAGGCGCACGTACAGCCTCAATGCTGGGTATGCAGTGAGGTGGCCCACACATCCGCCCCCCTCCCCCTCCCTTGAAGGACACATCTGATGATGTCAAGAAAGACGTTTCACTTGAGGACCCTTGATAGAGAGGACAACAACGACGACAACAACAGTACACAGTGCACGGGGAAACACATTAGAGCACGTCCTACAACTACGCCGCTCCCTTTAGTTTTGCCGCTGCCCACGAAACTGCATTATCCACAATGCCCAAAACCACAAATAGTCCACCTACAATACCACAAAGCTGAACCAGGAAGTGCAGAAAAGGAGGACGTGCAAAGGTGTAATCCACTTGAATGGGCGTGAGGTCGAAAGAAAACACAACTTGAGGTATTTGCCCTGCCATTCCTAACTGCACGTGCCTCCCACTCCAGTGCGCGCTGTATTCGTAGGTTGAGTACCGCTGCGGCTTGCCGTTCACACTGTACGTGGTCGGCACCACCTCCAGACGGTAGCGCATCTCTGCAGAGCTTTCCGGGGCAAATGATCGGCCCTGCAGAGGGCTTTTCTCCGTGTGGCGAGAAAACCGGTTCACCCGCTCATCACCGATAGTGAATTTATTGATTTTGTGTGCAACATTAAAGCGGAGCACGTCCTGGATGCTGTAGCCGCTTTTCGTTCGCCGTGGACCCAGAAGCAATGCGCTGTTGACCTTCTTCATTACAACAGTTCCGCGGATATTGCAGCCCGGGTTCACTCGGGAGAGCTCGCCGAGGCACAGTCTCACCTCCTCGTGCGGTGGTGGCAGCAGTTTAGCAACCCTGTAGGCTTTCATGACTTCTGCGCATGAAGTGCAACATGACTCTCTCACCTGAGCGCTCACTTTGCGTTTGTCTGCAGGAAGAAAGCACGGAACGCACTCGGTGTCCGATACAATCGGCCCACTGTCCGCCTGCGAGAGTTCCTCCTCATCCGCCTCTGCAACGAAGGATGGAAGTTTTCCCTGAAAAATTGACTCACCCTTGTAGCCGAGCGGTGTCTTGTAGAGATTACGTGTCACGTTGAATCGCCGGGTTGCTGCGGCATCCAAGATATCCAGACTCAGTGATTCGCAAGGTGTTTTGGGAAAGTCAATGTCAATGTTGACGAGCATGTCTTTGCGACTGCTGCGATCGACGGACAGTTGCGTAGCGTAAGCATCGCGTCCCATAACGTATCCCGCCCCTTCATAGAACACGAGGAGAAGGATCACAACAACGGCGACGGTACTGACAACACCACCGGATGTGGTCTGCGTACGCTTGTAATCTTCCTTTGGTTTTGGAAACATATCAGCTTGAGCAACACGTCGCAAAAACGGCTGATTGGCCTCTACTGTTTCGGCAGGATCGTCGCTGCCCGCTTCTCGTTTGCGGAGCCTCATCACCCACACCTACAGGCACCTTCGTCTTTTGTGAGTGTGTGTGAATGCTGGGTAGTCACGGCTATGACGGAAGCGTGGCGATAAGACAACCAAAGGGAATATGAAGAAGAAGAAAAATCGAGTTTGACAGTGTGTGTGTGTGTGTGAGTCTGACGTGGGGGAGCGGTTCCAGAGAAAGGCGAGCATAAATCAGTTGAATGGGGGGGGGGGGGGGGCATGACACACTAAAGAGGTGTGGCGCTGCACGCCGACAGCACACAAACGTACAGACGCAGCGACGCACAGAGACACAAAATTGTTGGTATCTTCGACAGAGTGGCTCGGCTCGGGTGTGGCGAGGTGACGGCAGTGCCGTCGGGTGCATGGCAAGCTAGTATTTTATACCTTCACTGTAGTGAGCAACCGGCGCTTGCTTTGTGTGTATTCTCTTTTTTTTTTTTCCGTCTCTTTGCAGCATTGCCAGGTAACTGTGGCGTGAAAGCCTAGTCCCGATTCACGCTTTTCGAGAACTGAGCTGGTGATGTTGTGGGTCGGGAGTGGGTAAAAACGGCAGTGTCGTTCTGCTTCAGTAGTGCAATTGTCTCCTCGCGGTCCCGAATCTGCTTCTCAGCATATTGGTAGTACCGTTTCATCTCTCGCTCCATGTGGCGCACACGCTCGTTAAAGTGCTCGCGAAGACGTCCTCGGCAGCCTTCAATCAGCGCTGTGAACTCTTCTTTGGTTGCAGGTCGTTTTTCACTCACTCGTAGAGCTCCCAATTCAGTAATCAACGTTTCCTCACGAGATTGTAGCTGTGCGACACGTTGCTGCAGCGCCGCAATCTGTTCGCCGCTGACAATGACGTCGTTCGCAAGTTGCTGCTTCTCCTGCGCAATCACCTGAGTGTCAAATGTCAACCGTCGGAGCCGTGCCCGTAGCGCGCAGTTCTCCTCACGGAGCACGGTCACGTCAGTTTTGACTTGAGTCGCCTGCGCAGCTGTGCGACGCGCCACTGACAGCTCCTTCTCCAAGTCGCTGACACGTGAGGTGAGCATTGCAACTTCGTCATTTTTACGCTTAAGGGCGGCGCTCAGATGTGCCACTACTGCCTCCTCGATGAGTGGGGAAGACGGGGTCTCACGCTCCAACGTGCCACCAGACGCCATGGCAACTGGGAGTTCTGAGTGTAAATGCGTTGCTGTCAGTGTACCAAAGTCTGGTTCGGGTCCATATTTATCTTGAAGCACCATCATGAGTGCATCTTCACGTCCAGCGTAGACGTGCAGTAGTTGGTCAACCAGTCGCAGTCCTGGGGGGTGGTAATGCGTATAAAAGCGGATTAAACGATCTCTCATCGCCTCCCCTGACTCAGCACCGCCAAGCATGAAACGCGAGTGGTGTCAAAAACAAGACAAAACAAAAAAGAATAGTCAGCAAAAACAGCAAAATGGCATCGTTGAAATTGTCAACGGCTAGAGCAGGACGTGCTTGTCCAGTTGCACCAATAGACGATCAGAGCAAATTAGCACCGACGCGATTAGAGAAAAGAAGTGATGGTTTGCCTGATAGGTGAAGGTGAGGGTGCGTTGAAATTACCTCGTGTGGCGGGACACAGTCGTCAAGATGTTACTCAGAGCGCTGGTTAGTGGTTCTTGTCTTCTTGCGCTGCCTCCCGGTCGTTTAAGCACTGCAAACGCCTCGTACGTACCTTCACGAACCTGGCATTTTCGTCACGCATCCGCCTGTAGCACAAGACGCTTGATAGCACATGACCAGATCTTGCGTGCAATCATTCTGTGAGTCGTTTGCATTGCGAAGTACACATGGTCACTTTTATATTCGTTTTGTGTGTTGCCTTACGTATGTGTGTGTGTGTGAACGAGAGGGAAGAAAATAAGAGCGAAAGAAAAACATAGACAACAATACACCATTCGATATACACGAACAATCATACCAACAACAACGGGCTCATGAGGCTCGTTTCCAACGCCAATGACGTTTTCTTCAGAGGTTCCCCCCGTGGCTCCCGTAGCTACTTCTTTCCCTTTTTCTTCCTCTTTGCGAGGTCCTTTTCTAGTTTACTTAGCTCGACAGTGCGGTTGTTTTGTTCAAGACACCGCACCACTTGATTCACGACATTCTCTTTCACGTTCGCACCATGCAGTTTCAGCATGTCTTGGAACATCTTCAACGTTACACTCCAGTTGTGACTAGATGCAGCACCAATGGCCACAGCAAACATAGACGCGGGCGGCTTGTTGATCGCTTTCCGCATCTGTTCGTACACCGCAGACGCTTCGGCCCAGAGATTATGTTTACCAAGCAGCGACAGTTGCACCAAAAACGTGTTGCTGTCGCGGATTGCGGAAGGCACGCTATCGAAAAAGTCGATAGCTTCCTTCCAATTTCCAGCTTTGCTGTGGCTGCTCAGGACGGTGTTGGCGGTGGTGGCATTCACTGCAACGTTGCGCTCCTTCATGGTCGAGTAGACCACTTGGAGAACCTCCGGATGGTCCACTGCGGCGCTGAGTGCACAATTGTAAATGAGAGTAAGCGCAGCAGCATCGTCAGACGACGGCGCGTTGAGTGTTTCAATGACAGACAAGGCCTCGGCCCACTGCCTTTCTTTCGCGTACACTAGCATCTTCTCGGTGAGAGTCGAAAGATCCGCGGTGGGGGCGACGGCAACACGTGGGGCCTCGCCATCCTTGTGCGATTTCGCCGACGCAGGGACGAAATTGATGTCCTTCACACGTAAGTCCGTCACGGCAGAGCGACCCACGTGTTCTAAAGACTCATTGATGAAAGCGACAGCGCGCGGAAAGGTCGTCGCAAGTGGCAAAAACTCAGAGAAGTGATCGGCCAGGGCCACAACCTCGTTGAACATCCCCCTTTCGTAGAGGACCGGCAGCAGCTTTCGCAGCGCTGGTGCCGCGTATGTGGCATCCGCTGAGAGCATTATTTCTGCTGCTCTGCGCGCCGTGTCGTTGTCAGGATGAAGCTGTGCTGCCTTTGCGGCAGCGACCAAGTGAAACGGACGCATCCCGATTTGGCGCGACTGTTGCTCAATTTCCTGAAATGTGGCAGTGGGGTTCTCAGGATCCAGAGTTTTGAAGACCAGGGACTTGAGGACAATAGGGTCATCCTTGTTGAGCCCGCGCTTCTCCATTTCTGTTAGCAGCGCCGGCACGTCCTCGACACTGGTTCGCAGAATAAGTTGTGCGTAGATGTTTTCGTCCGCATCCGCTCCAGCAGCGAGCTGCTGCAAATTGCTGCGGCGGTTGGGTCCCTCTTCGCTGATAGCAAGAGCCAGCTTGGCGTGCTTGCTCAGTGATCCGGAGGATGTTAGCGTGCGCACAATGTGAGAGCGGACGGTGGCCTTCACCTCAGGGTCAAGTTGTCGTGTGTTCATCAAAACTGTCAAGGCGAGCTGTGAGTTGCGGTCGACAAACATGTTGCACGACTGCTCAACAACTTGCAGTGCTTCTTGCCATTGGCCGTGTTGCATCAACACAGGAATGGCCTTGAGAGCAATGGATTTGCTTGACTTTTCCTTCACGGGGGCTGGCAAGTTGCTGTAAATGGCGAAAAAGCGATCACCACGTGACAGAGAGAGCTGCGTATTCTTCATCAATTCGTCTGGAATCTTTGCCTTTTCGAGGGCACCTAGCAGTTTCTCGGCAGCTTCTTCGCGATCAAGGGGCTTCATCCGAGAAATCTGATACACGACAGCTGAAACTGCCGCTGGTAAATAAGTGGACGATTTGGCTCCACTGCTGATGATCTGTTGAAGACCCTTGAGCATGCCTTCAATGTCTGTGGCCCGCATGATACTCTGGACGGTTTGTTGATCTGGCGTGAGTGAGTGCCCACGAATCATGACAGTCCGCTGTTCAACCCATTGCGCACCCAGTGTTTGGTGTTCCGCCTCCAGTTGAGCGGCCAGTCGGCGTTGCTCTATCTCTTCTTGCTTCTGCTGTAGCCGTTCAATTTCACGCTCACGCTGCTGCTCCCAAATATCCATGGAAATAGAAGAGGGGGCTGAAGCATCCAATTCGGGGGGTTGCACATTTTCCGCCTTGTCACCTTGTTCAGGGGCAACGGGAATCGCAATGATAGGGGCCTGGACCTTTTTTCGCGCCTTGGGTTCCGTTGAAGAGGCCTGTTCCGCTGCCATTGTTGGAGCGGGAACACTGTGAACGAGGCTTTCCAGTTTTTTTCGGGCAGGCTCAACAGGGCGCGTCTGAAACAGGGGCTCATCCTCAGCGATATCAACTTGAGTTGCACTCGGTGTGGACGCTGAGTAGCTGAGCTTCTCGTCACCCCGCGCGATTTCAGGCAACGGTGAGATCTGACTCGACAAAGAACCTGCAGTGCCTGTACTTGCAGTTGCCACTTCTTTCGACAAACGGGGGGTCTCGGGCCTTACTGGCACAGAAGGCCTGGCTGCTTCCTTCGTATCGGTCGGTAAAACAATCAACGGCACCTTGCGCGCCATGGTGACATTCGAGCGTCGCTTGGACGGATTCACAGGTGGCGGCGTTCGCTGTGCAGCTAAAAATTCGGCAACCTTGTACGAAACACCGCCAAGGGAGCCACCCCGTTTTTTGCTCTGGTTCTGGATTTTTTTCAGCTGCTGTGCGTACTCCAAGCCACTTTTTTCTAACGGTTTAACAGCCCCTGACTTCTGTGCGGATTCAAATAGAACTTTTGCGGCCGCCGCAAAGTTCGACTGGGGCCCTTTTCCTGCAACGGGCATTTCTCCCTGCACGATGACAGACGCAACACGCACACGAATAAACGAAATCAGGCGACGAAGCTCACCACGACAACAATAATAGTAAAAAAAGAGTGGCGCAAAGGTCGAGCTGCACGGTACTTCTTTATCTGCCAGCGGCACTCGAATGAGGAGACAGTATATATGAGAGGAATGAACATTTTGGAGTGGATGACAGCGGAGTATAAATGGCATGGCGAGAAGAGCACCATCAGCCCATGGCAGGTCAGAAGATACCAGCAGGGAGTGCGCGTGTCTGCACGGTATGGGAGGGAGGAATTGAGAGTTCCAGCAAGGATGGCCAGGTTCGTTTGCACGCCCGTAGCGCGCTGTTCGTGGGCACACTGCAGTGCTGTTGTATGTGGCAATTCTCATGTCGACAAAGAAAAAAAGAACAAAAGTGGAAATGTAGTGACCTACAGTGTGTCTACGCCAAGTAGGACGCAGTAATAAGATGGTGCGGCCAACGAACGGTACACTGACAACCTGCAGGTGAACAGCAGCATCCATTGTGACTCAATCAAATGAACGAGGAACAGCGCCTCATGCTTACGGCACCATTTTGCCCAGTGTCATGCCAAAAGCATCGTGTAACTTGCACGTGTCGACGACTGTTTGAAATGGCTGGAGGAGCGCGACGAACACTTCATCGGTGGACTCAAAGAGGCTCTTTGCGGAGCGCAATGGTATTCGGTCCGCACCGACGGAGAGGTCTATCATAGATACTTGCCGCAACAGTTCCATGAGTTCGGCGAAAGCCGCCCGAGACAGAGGTTTTTGGCCAGGAAACCCCTTTTCTTGCGCGTGGCGCACCGAAAAAAGTAAAGGTTCTAGCGGCATCCTGTTGTCTGCAAGATTGCGTGTGTGGAGTCGTTCAGCCTCTTTCCCAAGTACAAGCACGGTAATGTACAATATCGGTGAGCGAAGTGTTTTCACGAATTCGATAAAACGATCGTGGAAGATTTTTCGCACAACACCGTGAATGTCCTGGAGGGAAACAATACCGTCCCCCCTGTTGTACATGAACGTGCCCTCTTCGACCTTCATCAACACACCGCAGATGGCTGCGGAGGCAGATTGGAGAAGTCGCCGCACATCGCCGTAGTGCGAGGCGGTTTGATTGCACAGCAAGTTCACGGCTTGGTCCGCAAACAGCTTGGGTTTTATGGTGCCGACGCGACGGGTAAGTATTTCTTTGAGTTCCTGGCTGGTGTAGGGAAGAAAGACGAGTTGCTTCGTGATATCCAGACGGCTCTTTGTTTTTGCATCCACAGCAAGTTCCATACTGTTCGAGATCGTGACTAGTTTGCAGTGTGCATGGGGGAGACTCAGCCAGTCGATGATTTTGAAGAGCCCTTTGGGGTGCTTCTGAAGCACTTTGTCAACTTCATCCACAACAATGACACACAAGCCGACCTCTCGATTCCAGCCATGACGGAACCACTTTTCTATTTGCGCAGCACATTCTTCCGGGTGACAGGGCTTCACGTGACCGAGGCGCGCCTTCGAAAGATGGCTGTACAAGGTCCAATAAATATCAACGCTTTTTTGAATCACGTACCCGTTTAGAAACACAGCAGTTGGCTTGCACTCGGCGCCAAGTGCCAAATGAGAGAGTGCGTTGTGCACGGTCGCCGTTTTCCCAGTTCCGGGCATACCGAACACCTGTATGGTGTGGTGCACTGGTTCGCGGAAAAAGTCCATTATTTCCTTCACGTGCTGATCTCTACAGACCAAGTCTTTAACAGAGGCGGAACTGGACACACTAAGTGCGGCCACGCCAGCCTTCAATGCAGGAATGACATCATCGTCCGTAAGCTTGCCGTTGCGTTGCCGTTTCATTGTGTTACTGTTGTGTGATTTCGAATGTTGTGCTTGTTTGTGCGTGGGTGGGTGGGGGTTGCAGTGTGTGTGTTGGGGGGGGGGGGGTTGTGTGTCGCGTGTGCGTCGGTCGCTGCGTGGGGCGGTGCGGGTTTGGGCGTGGGGGAGGGGTCGGCGCCGGCCGAACCCCTCACCAAACGGGCAAAGCCCTGCGCGAGGACCCCCCCCCCTCCCCCAACACCCCACAGCCCAACTACGCCCCCCCCCCCCCAAGCCATGCCCATCCCCCGCATCCTTGCTTTTATGGAAAAACCCAGCCACGCCTACACCATCGCCACGCCAGCCCATCGCCTCGTCGTGGAAGCCGACAACTTTCACCCGCAGGGCCACGAGATTGCGCAAGGCGTGCGTCTGCGTAAAACTACCGGCGCGTTCGGGATGATGACTGGCACCGAGGTAATGATTGGCAACCATGACCTAGCAAAAAGTGAAAAATACTTGAACGCGTGCCAGTGGTGGCTACATCGAGCGCCGTTTGGTGTGGAGAGGCTGCGTCTGACCGTCATAACCCATGGCTACAAACGGATCGTTGATCGGCAGTACAAGACGGCTCGAGTGTCCGATTTGAAGTTTTTCTTGAGACCGCAGGTTGAGCTGTCCAAAATCTGCTCCATGTTTCCACACTTGAGAGAAGTGGATATCTCATACACGACTGTCACAGATCTCGCTCCCCTCGCCAATATGCGGGAGCTAGAGGTTTTTCTGGCTGTGCGCACGACGGTTCGGAGTTTGGAGCCCCTGAGAGTACTACGACACCTGAAAACGATTTGTTTGAGCGGGTGCGAATTTGTGGACGGTCCTGCTCTCCGTGATGTTGTTGACATGCTCGAAGAGCTTGATTTATCGTCGACGAACGTGTCACATGCGGACTTTCTGGACAGCTGCCGGAACCTGAAAAGGCTCGACTTGGGAGACTGCTCCCATCTGCGCACAATTGACCGGCTCCCAGAGACGGTGGAGCGCATTGATCTCTCAAGCACAGGCATCGCCAGCCTAGAGTTCCTCAGACCATGCCGAAATCTGAAGAGCGCCACATTCAAAGGCTGTCGAAATTTGCGCAGCATCGCTCCGCTTGCAGAGGCTCTCATGCTGGAGGAGATCGACGCGTCATGCACCCCTCTTTCGGATGTTGACGTTCTTTCTTCGTGCCGGAGACTACGTAGGGTTCAGTTGGAGCATTGCCACAGGTTGACAAGTACCGTTGCTTTCGGAGGTATGGGTGCGCTCGAGGCAATTGATGTCTCTAACACGAACGTCTCGAATATAGACCCTTTTGGCACGTGCCCGACTCTGCACAGTGTCAACTTGAGCAGTTGCTACCAACTTGCCCGCATCGACGCGCTCCAAAACGTTCGGACGCTAGTGGAGCTTGACATTTCTGGCACTCGCGTCTCCGACGTCGGTGTGCTCCGGGCGTGTCAGTGTCTCCGGACACTCAACGTGTCCAGGTGTGCGTTCTTGCGCAGCCTCGCCGGTTTGGCCGGTGCCCCAGTCTTGCATGAAGTTTGGGCGTCAGGCAGTGACATCATCGACGTGAATGGCCTCGAAACGTGCCCCAATCTCTCGGTGCTAAATTTGCGCGAGACGCCATGCGCAAGTCTGTCCCGTGGTGTCTGAGGGATGAGCTTCGATGTGATGCTGAGCGTATCTGGGGTGCGGCCTTCACGTTGAGCCCCGAACAGTGTTGACGACACACAAACAAAGACTGCACCGTTGGACTCGGCCTGCCGCTCGAATCTATCTCTCTTTCTCATTTTAAAACTGACCAGATTGTTTGCTTTCGATTTGAATTCTTTCCTCATTTGGTTGTCCCCAGCACCTCTCCGATTCATGACATTCCCAGCAGCGGACAATCGAAAGGCCGTCACCCTTGTTGGGTTCCCGCTGACAATGTGTCACTGCATTCACCACATTCCAGGTTTCTCATTCTTCTTAACGGCTGTCGCCCCCCCTTTTTTTTTCGCAGCAAGCAACAGAGTCGCGACTATGTGTGAGCTTTAGCTTATGGTAGTACTCGTTCCTCTTCCTTCAACTGCCAATCACTACCCCTTCTTCCGCCTCCTCACGCCTCCTCACGCCGCCACACACGCAACATTTTGCCTTTACCTGCTCAAGACAAGAACGACAGTTTAAAAAATTCCGCTCATGTCCATCCACAACATTCCCGCGTACATGTTAAAACCGAGCCACGCCTATACCCTCGCCACACCAGCGCATCGTCTCGTAGTGGAGTCTGAGTATTTCCATCCGCAGGGCCATGAGGTGGCGGAAGGGATGCGGCACCGCAAGCTCACAGATATGGGTGGCATGATGATCGGCTTCGAGTTGATGATTGCCCACGCAGATCGTGAGGAGGCGGAGAAGTACTTGGAGGCGTGCCAGTGGTGGCTGCACCGCGCACCGTTTGGTGTGAAAAAGGGTACGATTGTCTGTGTTTGCTCACGGCTACAACAAGTTCGCAGATCGTGAGGGCAAGAACAGTACGTTACGGCGACAGCTTTCCACCCATGTCATCCGTGAGCTTGTCGAAGCTGTGCCACATGGTCCCACAAATCACGGAGCTGGACATTTCATTCTCCACTGGTACGGATATCGCACCAGTTGTTGAACTAAACAATCTGGAGGTGCTTGTGGCAGTTCGCACACGTGTTGCCGGCGTGGAGCCTCTGCGACACCTGCGACACCTGAAAAAGGTCTTCCCGAATCGATGTGAATCACTAGGAAGCATCGCTGGGCTTGAAGGCGTGGAGACCTTGAAGGAGCTGGGTGTGTCAGGTACTGGCTTTGCAAGTGCCGACGCTCTTGTCAGGTGCAAAAAGTTGAAGAAACTCAAAGTTTCACCCTGCAGAGCTTTAACCAGTCTTTCTCGGCTTGCCGGTGCACCTGCTTTAGAAGCCATTGTGGCCGACTCCAGTGGTATTTCCGATGTTGATGACCTCAGTCAATGCCGATGCTTGAGGACAGTAGCCGCTTCGCGATGCGAGTCTTTACTCTCTCTCTCTTTGTGGGATTGCTGGGGCACCTGCTTTGGAGACCATTGCAGCTTTTGGGAGTAGCGTTGAAACTGTGGAGAATCTTCACCAATGCCCAACTCTCAAGACAATCCACGTCGGAAAATGCAGCTTTTTGCGAAGCCACCGTGAGTTATCCGGGGCGCCATCTCTGGAACACATTGTTCCTTGAGAAACCCCTATCGGTGATGTGACTGGGCTCAGCCGGTGCCGTGCGCTGAGGATTCTCAATGTCCGAATGTGCAGATCACTGCGCAGCCTCAGTGGTGTTGCAGGAGCGCCTGCCCGGGAGGAGATATGTCCGTCGTTGAGTGGCATCACTGATGTGGAGGAGCTCTACACACTCTGCAACCTGAAGGTACTACACGTGAACGGCTGTCCATCGCTGCGCAGCCTTTTCGGGTTGGCGGTGGCGCCGGCTCTGGAGATGACCGATGCGCAGAGCAGTGTCATCATCGACACAACAGGCCTCAGCAGCTGCCTGAAACTGAAGAAGGTGAATGTAATATCATGCAATTTTCTCACTAGTCTATCGGGCCTGACAACGGCCCCTGCCTTGGAGTGGATTGCCGCCTCTTCAACTGGTATTCAACACGTCGATGGCATCGGCACGTGTCCCAATTTGCGCCAGATTGACGTGGGACTATGCGACAAGTTGCTGAGCCTTTCCGGACTCGCGGGGGCACCTGCCTTGACGGCCATAGAGGCCTGTGGGAGTGGAGCAAAAGAATTGCAGGGCCTTGACACTTGCCCGAGCCTCACGCGCGTCAACGTGTCAATGTGTCCTTGTCAGGTCAGTCTCTCTGGTCTCGCCGGCGTGCCAGCTTTGGTCGCTATTCGCGTAGATTTCAGTGGTGTGAAA
>JASANS010002359.1:0-65387 GCA_030849605.1 Wallacemonas sp. 195SL | reverse complement strand
GAGCGCGCAGCAGCACCCAGCGCCGCAGCACGCAGAGCGGCAGCGGGGGCAGGCAAAGACAGGCAGGGAGAGGGAAACACATTTGAGTTTGCATTCTCGAGAAACCTTTTCCCGGCACTTACGGCTAGGGGAAGCATTTCCTTCCCTAACTTAGCCCTGACGAGGGAGGTGGGAAGATCCCACAACAGCAAAGCGGCTGGACACGTAGGAGGAATAGCATCTCGTTGTCAAACAAAAAAAAAAAAAAGTAACAAGCAGATTCAAATTTATTACAGAAAAAATATGTAGTAAATGTGATAATCGTTTTCCTGGGCTGGACACCGTGTTAACAGGGTCTCTTTTCGCGTTGCGATAACGCTGCGAGTTCTTTTTTTTTTTTTTGTTGTTGTTGTTGTTTTTCTTGTTGAATGTTTCTTTTGGCGGTTTACACAATGCCCTCTTTACAATCACGCTTGAAGAAAGATGAAAATATAGTGCGCGCTGCAAGAGAGTGGGGTGTAGAAGCAAGGCTCTGGGGTGGGAGAATAATAATCTACCTCTCAGGATAAACCCACAGTACAACAGAAGGGGGAAAAAAAAGAAAAAGAAGAGAGCGCACGTGGTTGTAAAAGCAAAATGTAAAAGGGGGAGGAGGGAAGCGAAAGAAACGAAGAATGGCAGATACGGATAGAAGCAAGTAAAACAGAAGAAAAAATGGCCGTAAAGTAGCAAGGTAAAGCAAGAGGACACGTGTCACACGATCCACAAGAATGAATGCAAAACAAAAACAAAAAGGAAAGAGAGTATCGCGATGTAGGCAAGGAAAACACAAGAGGAAGAAAACTAAAGAAGACGAGTAACCTAGGTAAAGGAAGGGAAACAAGAACACCACATGACAAAATGACTACAATGTATCCCTCCTCCTCGTTCAACGTGTAAGCACACGTGTCTAAATTTTCGTTTTCTCACTCTCTTTCGCCTGTGTGTTCACTCGCGCACTTACGTTTCCCTTCCTTTTTTACTCGTTGCTTAGAGCTCCTCAGCACCGAAAGCCAGCTCGGGCATGACGATCTCCTTGTTGTAGACACCCGTGGCAGCGTTGGACGGGTCTTCAAAGGATGCCATCTTGATAGCGTTTGAGCTTCCAAGAAGACACGACTCGTGTTGCCCGTCTTCGAATACCACCCCAGGGGTGTCTACTGTGAGCATCATGAAGACATTGAGGTGCGCGGTGCTGATGGTGGGCAAGAACAATTGGGCACGCGCATCTCCTTGGGCAGCACATATAGCATTGTGTTCATCTTGACACGTAATGAGAAGGGCAGGAAGAGGCACCTCGATGACAGCCCTCTCCGACGTCTGACCGGGCCTCAAGGGTGCCCGCGGTAAGGGCGGCCGTGCGCTGGAGCGCAGCGCGGACATGGACGCAGTGCACTGAAAAACTGGCAGTGTACGCGTGACGGTGACGTTACCGAGGGTGACGACTTGCACTTGGGTCAGCACAATGTGCACAATATTGACAGTCGTCGACACCGTGTCGTTCGTCACGCGCAACTCAAGCAAGCACGGCTGAGGTGAGGCGAGGTGGGGTGGAATGGCGGAGACAGACTGGTACAATTGTGTCGTCGGGGCAGGGCGTGTCAACGCACGCTCTGGGGTACGTGGTGCCTGTAGAGCTTGCTGTTCGTGTTGAGGTTGGTGTGAGAACGGTCCCTGCGGTAAAGCCATACCACCGCTCAGCTGGTTGTTGGCATTGCCCTCTTCGGTCGTTGACGCGGGTTCCATAGGCTCGAGAGGAATACCGCCAACCGTGGGCTCTGCCGGGCGCGATTCCTCCAAGACAACATCAGACACAGAGACAGGCGAGAAGACACGTTCCGCAACGTGTGTCCCCTCTTCGTATGCTTCTTCGCGTGCTCGCATCATTGCTGCAGACTTGTCCACCGCTGCGGCACCACCCCAAACTGTCATGTCGAGAGAGACGCGTGGGAATGGTCCAGCAATGGACTCCACGCAGTTCGTGCAGGTGCCACAGCAGGAGAAAAGGCAGGCACGCCAGCCAGCCCAATCTGGCGTCAGCAGAGTGCGACTACGTGTGAGAGACAATGGGCTCGCATCGCTCTTTTCAACAAGCCGGGATGGGATGACGGAGTTCACGGTGAAGGGCTCCGTGGCATGCGCATCGAAGCCGTACGGAATCACCGCGGACACCGTCGCCGTGTAGCAGATACTCACGACCGCCGAGTCCATCTTGCGCCCTGTAGCGGCCGCGGTGGGGTTTGTCGGCAGCGTCGACATGTACAGCGAGGGCGGGGTATTGCCAGGCAGCGTGAAGTCAAAGGGATACAGGTACGTACCTGCCGAGAGCTCGGCACCACCGCGGCGACCACTGTTTGCCGCGAAGCCAAAGAGCGTGATGCATTGCTCAAACAGTTTGCTTTGGCGGTTCTCCACGGTTGGCGCCTTCTTCTGCTCCCAGGCCGCGGTGTTGGGAATACCCCACGTATTGCACGTCACCTCTTCCACGCCAACCAACTTGACGCGAATCGCCGTGATCGTGGTTTTGCTCTTCACGGTTACCTCAACTTCACCGCGGATAGGACGCCCTGGAACGACACGCGCGTCTTCATTTTCGAACCTGATCGCAAGTTTGAAATTGTGCTTGGCGAAGATGCCCATCGGTCAGCCGACACACCACCTACTAGACACAAACAAAGAGAGACTACGAAAAGAGTGAGTTACGCCACACAGCTAGGAGGAGAGGAAACGGTAAAAAAAAAAAAAAAAAGAGGGGGCAAACAAAAACAAGAAATGCTGAAGAGTGACAAATATAAGAGAGAGAAGCGCAAAAAAAAAATTGTTGTGAAGCAAGATTCAGCAGCAGAATACCTATGATGTAGCAAAAGCAAGAGAAAGAGAGAGCAATTTTTTTTTTTCACCTTTTCTGTTCTTCAGAGAAATCGAGTGTGGTTTTTTTTTTTTTTTTGGACCGATGTTGTGATTGTAGTGTTCGTAAAGATTCCCTGAAATAACTACTAAAAGACAAAAAATTATGTATAGATATCAGAAGAGAAGAGTGAAGAGGAAGGCCGAGGAAAGAGAATGAGAAGAAATGATGGTAGGGGGTGGTAGATAACTGGCCAGTGACAGATGCGTGGCACTGGGGTCAGCTCGACTACTGTGAGACATTGTCAGTGTAGCATGTCGCCGAAAGGAAGAAAAGGGCGGAGCTAAAATAAAATAAAAAAAAAGGCCCACACGCGGCACATATCAAGAGAAACGAGGCGACGCGCACAAGTCGTGGGCGTCACTCTTTGATTATTTTTTTTTTTGCGAAGCAAAAACACGCTGAATATGTGCAGTTGGTTGAGGAACGAGGGAGTCAGACAAAAAAAAAAGGGGAGTTAATCGATTTAAGGTCGTAGCAGCACTGACACTTTGATATCAACAATAATAACAGCAGCACATTGGAATCTAGTGCGCGTGTCTGTATATATTTGTGTGCTGAAATGCCCACGCATGGCACCAGTTATGAGGCGAGGACACAAACGATCCCATCAACAGCAACGAAGCACACACAAAAAAAAAAAAACGAGGTTCTGCAAGAGTCTCTTAGTAGGTCTTTTTGTGATCCACGGCGGCAGTGGCGGTGCTGCTGCTGAAGACCACCTCCTTCATCGCGCGCAGCATCTGCATGGCCGGCTCGTTATTCAGCAAGTGTGCAATCCGATTGCGCTCGACCTTTTCCATCGATCGTCGCATGTGTACCTCGCCCGCCGAGAACAAGCCCAGCTTCCAGTTCGCATTCCCCATCGCCATCTCCGCGTAGTCCTGCTGCGCTTGCCTTGTGTCACCATCTCGGGTCAAGTGCAGCACGAGCATCTCGTAGAGATGATGACGGAGTGATTGTGGCAGATAGCACTGAGCCTCCGTCGCGGCAGATACCGTGTCAGGCGCGGAGGCGCGCTCGCGTGTGGGTTTCGTCTTGTCAGGCGCACTAGCGGTTTCGCCAGCGACGTCGTTGTCTCCACGCTGAAGCGTCTCCAGGTCAGCGACGAGAATGGCCAAGAGGCGGAGGCAGTGCCAGCGCGCGAGCTTCGCGTTGCGCCACGTGGCAAGGGAGCGGGCAACAGCGTGGCCTTTGGTGTACTTGAGCTCATCCGGCAGGGCATCGAGGGAGAGGAGATAGACCGGGTAGCACCACCCACGCAGCCGGCTCGCCTCGTCGTCCACGGTGGCGCTACTGACTACCGCCGCATCCCCATTTGTGACGAGCGTGCCCAGGATACTTGCTTGCCAGTGCTGCAGCAAACGATACCACAAGACATGGAGCACCGCATGTACTTCCGCCGCGGCAGGGGACATGGCGGCGCTGACAGATTCGGACGTGACCGTCCTTGTGGGGGTGGAAGACGGAGGTGCGATTGCCATCTCTGTGTTGGCAAGGGCCAAATCGGTCTGACGCAAGCTCAGCACGAGCTTGGCCTCGGTGGTGTCTGGTAGCATTGTTGTGGGTAGTGCCTGTGCGTCCTTCTTCTCCAGAATGTACTCGTCTTCGAGAAAGTCGAGGAGCTGCTGTGGAAGTCTGTGCGCAGGGTGTTGTGGTGCAGAGGTGGCATATGTTTTGGCAGGCGCCGCCTTGATTCGCGCCATCTCAGCTCCGACCGTTTGACGCGCTGTCACAAGGACGCCCTCCAGTGCGGTCATGATGTTTTCTCTCTCGGCTTCAAAGTCGGCCTCCGTGACGGGCTGCACGGCCTGCACCGCTGGTGCACAGTGTGGTGCATCGTCCTCGGGTGAGCGCGCGCGCTTCATGCCCACGCTGGGCACCGCCGTCTCAACAGAAGCTATCGTGGAGGCTGTGTGCGGTGTGCTCATAGTGGTTTCTGCGTCGGGGGAGCTTGGTGGCGTGGGGGCCACGGCCGCTGCTGCTGCTGCTGTGCTGCCAATACGTTTCGCAACGGCCTCTTGGGCAGCCGCGTACGGATCGTTAGCTGTCGCTGGGGCACTCGGTGATGTGGAGGATGTGGGATGAGTTTGCTGTTTCTTTTGCTTCACTAAGCTCTGGAGTCCGGAGAACATGGTGACCGTGCGCAAAAAAAAAAAAAGAGAGAGAAGAGCACTAAAGCAGTGACTGAAGGTGATCCTAAGAAAGCAGCGAGAAAGAGAGAGACGGTGAGAAAGGGAGGACAGGTGTGTTTATCGCAACAGGGCTTGGCTGATGCCGGCTGAATGTGCACTGCCTCAGCTCAGGTATCCGTTCCTCAAGACACTCACAATTGGCTGTCCAAACAAAGAGGGGAAAAAAGACTCGGCCCGTAGATGGTGCGCACCATGGTTGTCACTGCAGAAACAAAATCAGGAAAACGCACATCGTGCTTAAAGAATGGCGGACGTTCAAGCACATGCATACGCACGCACACACACACACACACAATTGCACTATTTGACGTCATTGCCATGTGTGCGTGGCCATGGGTAGCATGTGTTCTCTTGACACGCAATGCGCACATATTCTGTCGTGGTTTTTCAAAGACCCGAGATGTGGTTTCGGCATGATTATCTTTTGTTGTTGTTTGTTTATTTGAAGTTTGTTGTTCTTGGGTTGAGAAACACTGTGCATGAGAGAAGGAAGAGGAAAGCTCGGGGTTCGAGCAAAAAAAAAAAAGTGAACTTTTTTTTTCATTGGGTACGCAGCAGACATTCTTCTGCATAGCGTTCACGGCGCGGCGGTACTATACATCAGATTGAGAAGAAAACAAAGAAAAGAGAGAGAGCCAAATAGGTACAAATCGGCAGGATGACAAAGATAGCAACGAGGTGAACCCGAGAAGAAAAAAAAACAGAAAACCCTAGCCATTCGCGCCGAGTGCATGTTCAGTGTTCCATTGAGGTCAACCGATGTGGAGCTTTCACACATATTTCCTTTCCGCTCTGTCTAGAAGCTTTTTCTTCTTCTCCCTTTTCATTCTTTGCATCTTCACGGATGCGTCCGAGTCACGAGGGGGAGGAATGCCTGCTCATCATTGCCTTGTGGAGCGGCCGTATTGGGAGGATGTGGTCCCTGCTGAGGTGGCGGCCTTCTTGGTGCCGTCTTTTGTTTTGACGAGTGTCGTGCCGGGAACTGCGGAGCCATCCTCGTTGTACACAGTGCCGTAAAGTGTGTGCGCCTTGAGGCGACCCACAGCGGAGCGCGTGTACTCTGCCATGCCGGGATTGTGCCCAGGGTCTTCGATGAACTGCTTGAAGAGGAGCGCGATGCGTTGACGCAATCCCGTCAGCGATGCCTCCTTGCGTCCACGATGCAGCAGATCCGCCTCGCGGTCAATGAGCTGACACAGCTCCTGTGTTAACTCAGAATCGAACTCCTTCACCGTCCACTTGACGTGAAGAAGAATATCAAGCCGTGCCGTGGTGCGCCTCATCGGTGCGGCGGCCCCGCTGGCATCCCCTTCGTCGGTGGTGGCGCCTCCGGCAGGTGCACGGCTGCTCGCGGCCTTGGCTGGTGGCGTCGTGGACGCGCCCATCGTCGTGGTCTGCCCATTGGCGGTCTGCGTCAGAGCTCGATAGAGCTCCATCAGTTCACGCGCCCGCTCAGACTCGCGCGTCGTGACCTCGACTTGACCCCACAGACGCGCTGAGGACATCTTCTCCAGCGTGCGATCGAAGCGCCTATCATTTCCTTCCACAATGGCTTGCCGACGATGACGCTCGAGCTCCTGTAGCAGCTTCAACTCTTGCTTGGTGATCGCCACGAGGGCCTCGCGCTTCTCATCCTCGCTGAGGTTGGGATCAGAGCGAATGTAGGCCGACTCCTGTGCCCTCCACGCTTCCAGCTCCTCCTTGAGGCGCTCGAAGTCATTGGCAGAGCGGGGGTCAGACCGGCGCAGGCGCTCGAGTTCGTCGCGTGCGAGCTGGGCGGCTTCCTCCGCACGCTGGCGCGCCGCTGCCCGCCGCTGCTTCTCCGCTTCAGCCTCCTCGAGCTCACGACGGAGTGCACGCGCTTTCCATTGGCGGTACAGCTTTTGCAAAACAATCGCCTTGCGCGTGCGCAGGACAAGCAAGTCGGCGGCTGAAAAATATGGTCGCGCCACGACGACGAGGTCACGTGATGTGTCCAGTACCACCCCCGCCACAGGCGTCTGCACACAGCACTCGCGGTGCGTCTGACAACTACGGCTGGTGCCCCACGTCTGTGTCTGGCGAGACTGCTGGGCGTCCGCGACGGCGGTGTGGGATTTGGCGGGGAAAGGGCTATAGTTCAGATCCTTCATGAAGAGCTGGGTGGAGGCGTGGTGCAGGACACGGGTGTGATCGCGGGTATCGCGGTAGCCACCAATAAAGGGCTTGCCCGCGCCGCCACTGGTGTGGACGACGGAGACGGCGGCCATCAAGGCTGGATCTGCCTCCGCGCCGGCATCCTCGTGAATGGCCTGAATGAGCTCGTCAAACGTGCGTCCGTGCCGCTGACGCTGTTCGACGAGGGTGCTGGGGAGAATCACAGGCTTGTCTCTGCGCACGTAGAGGCACTTGACCAGGACATCACCCGGGCCCAGGCTCGCCAGATGGCTAGGCATGGAGGATGGCATCGCCCCCATCTCGCCTGCCCCAGGGCTTTGGTCGTCGTCCTCGGAGGGGGGGAAGACAACGGAGAGCCACAGCGGTTCTGCTCGCCTTGCGGCATCCGCATCGGTGCGGTCGCCATCGAGGAACAGTGTGGACATGAATCGCACCCGCTCACCATTGCGGAACAGGTGAAACGATTGGGGGTGCACGGCAAGGTGGCGCGCGATGGCCTCGAATAAATCTTTTGCGATCACCAGCCAGTGGTTGTCACCGTCAGCGGCGGCGTCGCTGTGCGTGCCGGGTGCGGGGCCCGCGCCACGGTAGCCATTCGTCTCGCTCGGAAAGCGGTGAACAGGGAGGCTGAGGGCGGTGCGGCAGCCCATCGGCTCAAGGGTCACCACCACAGTCGTCGTCCCTTCAGCGGCTTGTGCAGGCGGTGGAGGGGCGGCAGCGGAGGAGACGGGGTGGTCACGGGCCTCGGATGGGCGTGTCTCCACTGCAGACTCGGCACCGGCATGCGCGCCATTCTCAGCCTCTTCCTTGACTTCTTGGGAAGCAGCAGCAACAGCAGCTTCGGCGGCTGTGGCGACGGCCTCCTCATTGGCCTCGTCCTCAGCGGCATCCGCTTGTGTGCCTTGTGAAGGTTGCTGTAGCGAGGTGGGCACCGCAGCAGTGGCCTGGTGAGCCTCTTGTTGGGTCATCTCTGCTGCTGCTTGCTCGGTGGCGTAAGCGTCACCCTCAAGGACCTCCAGCTCTCTGTCCGTGCGCGGGCGAACGTCTGAGCGCACCTGGTCGGGAAGGTCTTCCTCTGCTATCGGTTGGTCCTGAGTTGTCGAGGACATGAGCGGTGACTTGGCAAGGGCAGACTCGGTGCCGACGTTGTCTTGGTAAAGAAACACCTCTTTGGTCTCTTCGTTCGGCGCGTCGTCCTCAGTGGCGTCCTCCCGCATGTCAGCGGCAGCGTTGTTCTGATCACCATCAGCATTTTGATTAGTGCTCCGATCCACCTCGGCGCTGTCAGCCTCCGGATAGTCACCGTCACCCTCGACGGCCTCAACTTCCTCCGCTTCTTCCGCGAGTTGGGGTTCTTCGTCTTCTTCTTCTTCTGCTTCTTCTTCTTGTTCAGCATCTGCATTGGAAGCTTCCTCTTCGGGAACACCTTCACTCGGGGTCGCAGGTACCGCGTCAACGTCAGCATCTTGTTCACCATCATTCATGTCTAGATCATTGAACTCCTCTTCCTGTGCGCCGCCATCTGTGCCTTGCTGCCCCGCCTCCCCTTCCTCTCCTTCAGCGTCGTCCTCCGCAGCGTTCATCATCATGCCTGGTCGGAGGATAAATGTGGGTCCATTTGCAGCCATTCCATCCATCTCCACCTGCGTGGTGACAAGCCCTTCGTCCTGTGTGGGGTCCTCCGCAGAGGACGCGCGACTTCCGTTGGATTCTTCCATTCCTCAGTCGACACAGACAAACAATAACGGGCAAAGAAGAAGAAGAAGAAGAAAGGATAAATACAGATATGAGGCGAAGTTAGGCCGCAGCTGTAGATCTCACTTTTTTGACGCAATACGGCCAAAAAGAGAGGGATAAAAGAAAAAGAGAGAGAGATGCTCTGATTCCGCTACGTCTATTTCTTCTGGGATGAGTAATAGGAAGGGTGTTGAGAGAGAACGAGAGTGTCGGAGATGGTGTGAATGAGGGAAACGTGTATTGTTGAGGAGAAGAGATAAGGTGCTGGGCACTCATGATAGAGAGAGGGAGTCCTGCAACGTGTTGCATTGCGCTCCGCGCACAGAGCAAACGGGGGAGAGTGAGGTACTCCCAACAGAAGTGCGGGGGTGGTGAGTAGGAGCAAAGGAAAGCAACTGAATAGTGTCTCCGCCAAAGCAAAACAAAAGGAATAAATGCAAAGGTCTATTGTGTGTAAAATAGATATTGCTTTCCACGCGACTTCCTTTTTTTTTTTTGTTTTCTTGTGAGCCAAGAGTCTCCCTGGGCCTTTGCACAAACATAGTGCGAGCACACCCAACTGCGCAGCGCTGCAGCACACGCAGGCGCAGCAAAATCAAAAACCGACAAGTGAAAGCAAATCAGGGCAAGAAAAACTGATAGTTAGCTCACTTTCTTTGAGGGTGTCTCCGCCGACACCTGCTGTGCTTGGCTTGGAGGGTCACTCTGTTCTAATTTCAACATCTCGCGGCGGACCAGTTCTTCGTTGCTTCTCTCGTAATTAGTGTAGAGAAATGCGCCAACGACGGAAGCTGCAGCGATACCGCCAATGGCACGGTACATGACACCCCAAACAGGAAGGTGGGGAGTGAGCAGACCAGCTTCGAGATATTGTGTGCTCGTTGTTGTCGTTACCCGTTGTTTTTTTTTTTCGTTGCTTTTAGTCTGACTCCTTCGTGAACGTCTACTAGGTTTGACGCAGTTTGGCAGCAACGGCGTATAGCAATGGTGCAAATGTATATATATATATATATATATATGTGTGTGTGTGGTATTGTGGAGAGAGAGGGCGGAGAGTGAGAATAGCAGTCGGAGAAATCGGCAGCAGCGTGTGCGAGATGCACACACCAAAAAGAAAAAAAAGGCGAAAAAGGGACGGCTTATGTGGCCAAATCACACGAGGATGCGAGAGCAAGAAAGTACGTGACCCACAGGGGCACGCGGCACCACGAGCAACATGCCAACGAGCTGCTGACTCAACCTGAATCTGGAGTGGGAGGTGTGGCCTCACAGGAAATGAGCGAGAGGCACAAACACACGGAGAGTGTTGTCACTGCCTGTATCACACGCAACTTTTGGTGTGCATAGTTAGCGAAACAACACAGCCGCATTCTCACATCGGTAATTCCGTCATGACGTGACCTGCTGTCGCGAATACGCAAAAACAACGGAGGGGAAAAGATACGCACTCCACGGGCCACGAACTTGTGTGTTTGTGTGTGTAGGCAGCAGTCTCTTGGGTGCATTGACGCTTTTTTTGCTGTTGTTGTTGTTGTTTTTGTGTTTTTTTTTTTTGACATTTTTGTTTATTTATCCAAAAGAAAACGTCTGTCTATGACACCTGCATGCGCAAGAGAACGAAGCCACGCGGAAGGGAGAACAGAAAAAAAAAAAAATGTCCTCTGGAGAACGGGGGAAAAAAGATCTGAAAGGGTGCACAAATGTCACTTCACGTGGTACCCTTCGGCCGCGTCTCTGTAAGCCGGCACACGTATATGCATTTGAATGAATGTGGTACGTCAGGATCTTTTTATGTTCTTCTCTTTTTGAGGGGGCGGGGGGGGGGGGGTATTCTCCTTATGTGGCTGCCAAAAAGCGCAAAACTTCTTTTTCCCTCTCCCTCTGTCACTCCTGCTTTGTTTCTTTCACGTGGCAGTGTTCCGTCTCAACAACAAATATTTTAACACATAAACAAAACAGTAAAAAGAGAAGAAAAAGTCTCTTCTTGCTCACTGACAATGACTTGTCTTAAAAGGTCTTGCACGTTTGGTCGCGCGAGGCAGACCCGGAAAATCTGCGAAGGCAAAAAAAAAAAAAGGAGGTGAGATGGACAAGAAAAAAAACAAAAAATGACGAGTGTGCACGCACACGCAAAGTGCCATCACACGCACATAAACAGACACAGACACAGGCACAGACACTACGCCACATCCTCAAGACGGGCAAAGAAGGTTTTATTGAATGTGCTACTAGTAGGCGCAGGGGCGATAATGGGCTCGCCCTTCAGCTGATGCACGGTGCAATTCTCAGAGCCGGCGTTGTGTGCCAAGTTGCTGAGCGCGTCTGTCGCTTCTTGGTACTCAAAGTTCTGTGAAACAGGCACATCTATGTCACCCGCACATTGCTGGTCGCGAATACGTTCAGCCGCGATGCCCGAGTCTGTGCCAATCTTGGACCCCACCTCACCAGTGGTCGGCTGGGCGATTTTCTGTTGAAGCACGCGGCTGCTAACCCACTTTCCGGAAGACATGACTGGTTAGGGTGTGGCGAAATAGATAAATAACAGCTTATGGATCACAAGAAGAAAAAGGCGCGAAGATACACTACAGGACGCAACCAAACAGAGCAGAAACATGTGACGTTAAACACAGTGATGGCGAAAAAAAAAAAAAAGAGAGAAGAAGAAGACAAAGAGAAGCAGGTGGGACGAAGCAGTGAAAGCACATTGAGTTGGATGAAAGGAAGACATGAGTAAAGATGTGGTAGGCAGATAGTGCAGAAATGAAGAAAAAAGAGCAGTCCTCCGCGATGCAAAAGCACGCGGTAGGAGTATGCGTGCGTCTCGGCAAGTTGGGCACATCTTGGTCGAAACAAAAAGCACAGAGCAGATTGTGTGGTCCTTGATACTATGAACCGCAATGTGTATGACATGAATGGAATGAACAGTGATATCATCTTTTTGTTGTTGTTGTCGTTGTTTTGTGCGTGTGTGTGTGTGTGTGTGTGATGTGTGTTCTGAGTGGTGACGCATGCAAAACGAAAAAAAAAATGGGGGAACGAGGGAAGTGACGTTGCTAAGCAAAACGCGTCCGTTGAGATACCTCGTGTCGTCGACAGAGAGACCCCACCCCACCCAACACGGTCACGTCAGACTTTAGACAACCACGTACTCCATGAGTGACACTCCTCGACGAGGTCCGTCCACGCCAAGGATTGTAGTGTATCCTTCGCATCATCCATCTCCACATCTACGACGGGGTCCTCGAGAACGACACGACGCACCAGCGCATCAATCTGTGGTGCGCCGAGGGGGACGTTGTTGTGCCGCATACCAAAACACGCGTCATCCGTGGCAGATGAGGTCTCTCCTCGCGCCTCGCTCGTGGCAGTAGCGGCGCCGGTCGTCGTGCCCACCAAACGAAGTCGTGGTAAATACCTCTCGATACGCCACCGTAAAAAGTTGTAGCACCCTCGCCGCCGCGTCAAGAAGCTGCCGCTTCCATCGCCCTCTACACCAGCGTGCCCGGGCAGTCCACCCTCTCCCGTTGGCAGCAACGTGCCACCGTGCTGTTGTTGTTGCTGCTGCTGCAGTGCGGCGGTGCCAGGAGCCACGACGGGGTTGAGAAAGTAGTCGTTTTGCATGCCATAAAGGTAGGCTCCGCACAAGAGGGGCGTGCCCCATGCACACTCAGGCAGGCTGCTGCCGACGGGGGCCGGAGCGGGACGGCCTGCTGCGGCGTACTGGTCTTTTTCCTGCTGTGTGACGTGCCCGGCAGAATGCAAGCGCCACCGGAGCCACAGCTCATATACAAGTTCGCGATCGCGTTCGTCGTCGGCTGAGGTGGCGGGGTCCGCGCTGGTAGAGGGCAGTGGTGGTACGGCCGCATCGAGCGTCAAGAGACGTTGGAGAGCGGCCCCTGTCCGTTGTGACTCGTGGAACGCCCTCCACTCTAGACCTGTCACGTGCCACTCCAACCTGCGTCGCCTCGCCGTGTCCTCTTTGCTCGTCGTTGACCCGTTGGCACACAATGACGAGAGGAGACCGGCCTCGGTTACGTCTTGAACCTGGGTAGCGGTGAGCGAAAGGATGGAGTCTTCTCGCGTCGTGAGCGGGCGAGGAGGGGCAAGAGGGTGCGCCTCCGAAGACTGCCCCGGCTCGGTGACAATGGGGTTGTCGTTGGCGACGCCATACAGAAGGTGTGCTACGCTGTGGGGACCACCGCTGCCGGTGCCCGTGCTTGATGACTGTAAACGACTAATACGATACACAGGAGGCACGGGGACTGGCTTCCGCCCTGCCGCGGTTGAGCTGTTTGACAAACTCAGGCGCGCAGAGAGCTCCGTTTCGGTGTGGGAGTGGTAAATATGTGCCGCCGCGTACCCAGTTGACGAGCTGAGGAGACGCGTTAGGGGGCTGTCTGGCCAGCTCAAGCAATAAGAACGTTCATCATCGAGGTACGCGAGTCGAACCCACGAGCTTGTCGTGACGGAGCGCTCCTCAGCGGGGTCAAGCGGACGCAGTCGCTTCCTGGAGCTGCTCATTATACGCGTTTCCTATTCTTTTTGCTTGTCGCTAGGGGCAATGATAATGGAGATGATGACGGGTTTTGTGCACACAAAAGGTCAAAGAAATAGGAGAGAATGAGACAGAGAGAGAGAGAGAAAGAGATGATGGCGAGTCAAAGGGGAACAGAATGAGAAAAGACGAAAAAGAGGGGCACTTGTACCGATGACGAACGCGTGAATGGATTGGCATGTGTTTAATTGGGAGGCATCCCGAAGAGGAACCGCAGGAGCAGCTACGGGAGCAGTTCCACGACACTCTAGGCCGTTGCGCTCGACAGAGAGGTTTTGACACCTATCTTGTCTCTCACCGCAGTACTGAGCACAAGAGGTGACCTGGAATTCACGCAGGATGAGAGAGAAGGGAAAACAGGGCGAGTTGAAATAACGAGGCCCTGCATTCCCACTTTTGAGCATCCTACTGCTCTGATCGTTCCACGGCTTCGATCCGAGTTTACTTGGGGGGGGGGGGGTTACGTTTGGTCTGAAAAACTGACCGGCGACGCGGGCAGCTTACTCAGGTACGGCATCACAACGAGAATTCATTTAGCACACCACCAAGACTTCCACAAGAGCAATCAGTCCAGTGTGTGTTCGTAGCTTCTTGAACCAGTAAGGCAGGCAAGGTCATTTCTGGGCACCAACAACAACAAGCGAAACAAAGCCCAGCAGTAAACAACACTACCACCAACGGCGGAGCAGGGAAGAAGAGAGGCAGCGAGAGGTCCAACCGGATGGCGCCAACCATTCTGCGAAGCTAAATACCCTCCGCTGTGATGGCTGGGACATCCAACACGGTAGGTTCCTCCATGAGCCCAGCGCGTTTCATTGACATGAGAGACGCGTACGGAATCGCGGTGCGGTCAGGGAGTTCCATTTCGGGGTCCTCGGCTAGAATGAGCATCAGGTGCGACGACTTCTTCGTTTTCCATGAATAGTAACCTCGGCTTCGAAGATCCATTTGTTTGTCGGTTGGGCCCGGTGTGCACGAGATGTGTGCAATACGAAGGCGTTCCTTATCCAAACCTTTCGCTTCAGCGCCCTGCTGAGCGAGCTCCAAAGCGCGAAAGACAGCCATGTGTCCCTTGCGAATGGACAACTTGCATTGCGACATTGCCTCTCGCACAGACAATCCGCGCAGGACGGAGATCTCGATGTCGAACTTCTTCCACGCAGAAGGCACTGCCTTCATGACGAATGTGTACTGGGGCAGCTGGTCCTGTGCACTTTGCAATTCAGTTTCTAGTCGTTCACAGTATAGCTTCCAGTTCACCTGATACATAACGCCGTCCTCCTCCACAGAGGCCCATCTGTCTTCCGTCACGCGTTGGCTGTTCACAACACGTTCCCAACGGTTGATGTCAGGCAAGTTGGCGCGTGTCAGCCACAGCGACTTCCAGAGCGTTCGGTCGAGGAGGATACGAGGTGTTCCTCCTTGAACCTTGTCAATGGCGAATGGCTTCTGCGAGAAGTACTGGCGATTCCACCAGATCTCGCGCGCGAAATGCTTTTGGGTGTTGAAGTACTGGCCTCCAACACCATTACGCTTCGGTACCGGGCGCTGGCCAACAAACCGCAGTGGTGCAGGTCGCGGCATCTACAAGACCCTAGGCGCGTACCTTTTTTTTTTTTTTTATGATACTGTGTCAGTATACAATCACTACGTTCGTACGTGTGGCGCCACGAAAAAAAAAAAGCACTCTCACGTAAACTTCCATGAGGTGCACAGAAATGTCAAAGACGATGGAGCAGAGAAGTAATCAAAAAGGGAAAGAGACAAAGGTGAGAGAGGAGAGGTGGGTCATCGAAATGGTTGACAAAGGTGTTGGAGATGGAGAGCTTGCGTGGTAGCGAGGTGTAGCAGGCATTCGCAGCTCGAATTCCACGCACCGTGTACCGAGTAGAGCACTGTCATGGAGAGGGCCACAGCCAACTCTTGGTCACACTTCGACGTCAAGCGGGGCACCGCAGAAAAGCGCAGCACACTGCAACCTTGGCATGGCGGAGACCACTTACGCAAAAGCTGTTTTTGAAGACACCTGGCGCATGATTGAGGTGAAGGAGCCACACAACCATTGCTGCAGTAGTGACAGGCCAACAAGTGTTGGACAGTAACAAGGGTCCGCGACAATGGGTGAAAATCCGTTGGAGCTTCAGGCCCTCTGTAGATTCAGAATCGTGTCTGGTGTGACCAGAAGATGTCATTTAAACCCGTGAGACGTGCACCAAGCAAAGGTGAAAGGAAGAAAAGAAACAAAAAAAAAGTGAAAGAAACGTAAAGTGTTGCTTGATTTGCCTTTGAGCGTACGATGTGTGTGTGTGTGTGTATGTGTATGTATGTTTGTGTAGGCAGCTGGGTGTGCAACGATCCATGAAAACTTTTTGGTGTGCACATGATCAGCAGCAGACGTCTCGAATGCGTGTGAGCAATCGGTGAGGCCACGCACATAGCCAAGCGCATGGTCACACTGACTGTACAAAAACAGGTGCGGAATGTGAAAGCACAAAAAGAGAGAAAGAAAGAAAGTCAGCGGCAAATACGCCAGTACGAGCGTGACGTTAGTGTTGCGGACAACAGATGAAAACACGTTGCGCTGTGTGTGAGGTGAGAAAGCGCGCACATCATGATTGGAGTTGGTGGACATTGGGGGGGGGGGGGGGGAGCAGCTCTCTTCAGATGTCCGCATGCTTCAACTGGGCTGTCATCAACGTACGAACGGGCGTGGCCGGATTACCTGTTTGTCCGATGTTACCAGAAACTGAGGCGCCCCGCTTGTGGTGGGTGAAATCGCAACATCGGCACTGACGCACTGGGAGCGCCCACTACCAACAGCTGGTTCTTGCACTTTTGAGCTGAATTCTTCCGCTGTGGCACCTTCGACCAAGGTGCGCTTGTTGTCATCCCACTCCACCCAGCTCGGCGGGAAATATTTGAGGAAGAAGCGATGGCGGGCGACCTCGTCCAACGTGGGACGGTCACTCGGGTTGAGAGATAGAAGCCAAGTACACAGCTCCTTCGCTTCGTCGCTGACGTGAGCGGGCATCTCGTCCATCTCGCCCGCGCGAATGCGTTGCTCCAACTTGCGTTCGTCTCGAACGGAGCCAAAGGGGAACTTGTTCGTCAGCAAAACATAGGCTATGCAGCCCATTGACCAGATATCCGCCTTGAATGCATCATACTTTTTCTCCAGCACCTCCGGTGCCACGTACGCGAGAGTACCGGTGAGCGTCTCGGCGTACTCGTTGGCGCAGGCCTGAAAATGACTTTCATGATGCAGCCGACTGAGGCCGAAGTCAGAAATCTTCAAGACGCCGTCCGCCGTCAGGAGGAGGTTCTCCGGTTTCAAGTCCCGGTGCGCAACACCATTCTCATGGCATGCCCGCACGCCCGCCACCAACTGGAGAAGCAAGGTTGCAACGTCCTGCTCCTGAAGGGGGTGCGGCAACCCAGTCACGAGGTCGCAGAGATCGCCTCCAGTGACGGCCTCTAGAATGATGTAGTAGTTGTTGACAGTTTCCAGAATCTCGATCAGCTGAACGATGTTGCGATGTTTCAGACGCCTCAAAATAGAGATCTCGAGGCGAACGTCATCTTCCACACGCTGATATGACTTGCGGATGATTTTGGCGACAAAATACTTGCCTGTGGGAATATGCCTGCAGCTCTTGACCTTGCTGTAAGTGCCCTCACCTAACGTCTCCAGTAGTTCGTACTCGCCAACGCGACCCATTGCTAGTCGACGAAACGAAGATGGAGGACTGAACGCGACGAGTTAATCACGGCAAAGCAAACGTACGACTAGCGTTACAGCGAGTAAGGAAACAAGGAAGAAGTGGAAGAAAAAAAAAGTGAGAAAAGAGATGATGAGTATCCGTGGGCAATGTGATAATGTATGAATGCTGCAAAAAAAAAAAACTAGAAACTATAGTGATTTGATGAAAGTGGAGAAAATAATACTGAGCCCGGGGACGTGGTGTTCGTGGGAATCGCAAAACGACGTGAGAGAGAGAGAGATGCGGAAAAGGTACGTGGAGAAAATGAGAGGAACCTCTGCAACAGCTAAGGGTAACACTACACAAACTGGGTTGAACACAACGAGACAGTGGTGGATGGCACACTTAGCGCAACCTACTGCGTAGCAGCCGCTCAGGCAGGATTGCTGGCAGCTCGCAGGTGAAATGAGTGAAGTGATAGAAGAACTGTTCCTAGAAGCAGCTGTGCTGCGTTTCCTGTGGTGCAGTAGTGGTACCGCGACGCGGACATTCGTCGCCACTACCAGCAGAATCCACACCACCCATTCACACTTTGTCGTTTCTGTTTTGGTTTTTGAACATGCCGCACTGCAGACACGACAATTTCCTGTTGTTCACTTTTGAGCAAGGTCTTAGAGGAAAGACAAAGGTCTTGGAGAATGCGTAGCTACAAGAAACGGGAACAAACACGAAAGAAAGACAACTCATGCAAGCATAGAGAAAATAAAGTGTCAGGAAACAAAAGAACAAAGAAGGGCACTAACTGACAGTAAGCAAAGATGTCACTGCAGAGCCGAGTATGTGCTCTGAGTGTGGAACCCGTCAAGCTTCACAAGCCGGCTTCGTTGACTGTTGCGCAGTTGCCGCACTCGAACTGAACAGTGGTAGCGTCGGTAGTGACCTGTAAAGCGTTGACAGCGGAGCACTGTCCACACCGAACTTGAATGGTGCGCTGCTCAGCTGCACCTTGAGAGGCTGGAGCGGCAGCACCGGGGGAGGTGGGACCACTGCCAGGCGCCACACCTGTCGCAAGACGCCGGTGGCAACGTCCACAAAGAAACGCATCAGCGTGCACAGGTGCCACACGGTTCGACATGCCACAGGCATCACACTTGACAATCTTTCCGTTGCCACCACCTTGTTGCGGCGCACCCAGCATTTCTGTTGGAATTGGTAAGGGGGTCCGGCATTGCTTGCAGCCGTACTTTGTACCAGCCACTGGTTTCGACACTTCGTTGATGAAGGTACACGCAGGGCACCCAATACTGACGACACCGTTACGCACAGTTGGCTTCTGGGCCGGTTGTTCTGCGGTGTGACCGTGTGCGGCTGCGGCTGGCGCATCATCAGCCTGCTGAAGCTGACGCGCAAGTGCGGCGTCCCTCTCTTCCTGATCCAGCTCCTCCTGTGTCTTTTGGCGAGTAGAAGACATTCGAAGATATTTGGCCGGTTGTGGGGAGACAGATAAGTTTTGATAGACGAGCACGCGCTGCGAGCAAGAAAAAAACGCTAAAGGGGAGGGCTGCGGGGATGTGGGGGAGGGAGTGGGGGGGGGGGGGGGTCGGGGTCTGTTTGCGGTTGTGTGGGGGGTGGGGGGGGGGGGGGGGGGGGGGGGGGGGGGGGGGGGGGGGGGGCGGGGGGGGGGGGGGGGGGCCCGGGGGGGCCCCCGCGCCCGCGGCCCCCCCCCCCCCCCCCTGCCCCAACACCCCTCCCTCAGCACCACCCCGAACCCCGCCCGCCCCCCACCCCACCCAAACCAACGCACACAACCGCAAAACAAACGAAAGCAACCCCATTGGAAAGCATGCCACCACCGGCTGAATTCGTGGAGCTCACTACCTATGAAAAGGCTATCGCCACTCTTGAATCGAGCGAAGTGGAGCCAGATCCGGACGCGCCGAGCTGTCTTGATTACCGTTTGCGCCCAAGCGAGGTGGCTGCAATTCTGCAAGAGCGACTTGCGAACCCGCCACCGCCATGGGGAAAGAAAATTTCGCTCTCCAAGGCGTTTCTGGGGCCGGAAAAATGTTTGGCGCTTGGCAGCAAGCTGATCCTCAACCGCACAGTGACGTACCTGGACTTGTCCATGTGCGATCTCCAGGAATCGCGTGCTGCTGAGTTTTTTGCCTGTGTTCAAAAGAACAAGGTACTTCGCCACCTTAATTTGACCGGCAATTCAATTGGTGACTCGGGTGCGGTGGCGGCGGCACCGTGTGTTTTGCAGTTGGAGACACTGCATTTGGGCTCTAACGAGATCACTGACGTGGGTGCTCTCGCTATTGCGGACGCACTGAGAGCGTCCACAAAAATAAAGGCTCTGAACGTCCGTTCAAACCGCATTACGCAGTTCGGCATCTACAAATTACTGATGTCATTGGAAGAGATTTCTCCACAGTTGCCCACTGACTTGCTTACATCGTTGAAGGCGAAAGAAACTCCGGCAGCTACTGCCAACGTTGGAACGGCCAGCGAGGGAGGAAGCGTCTGTGAAACCGTCACGTCTGGCAGAGTCAGCGTGTCGGACGGACATCGAGGGAGCCGCCGCAGTGCTCAACTCACAGGTGTTTTACCCGCTGATGAGCCAGCGAAACGTGAGGAGGGTATCGTCGACAGTAGCCGGCAATCTCTGACTTCAGCGCAGGCCTCCAGCCCACCAATGGAGCAGCTGGGCTCTGATTCTATAGTGGAAGAAAAGGAAGCTGTTTATAATGAAACACTGAATGTTCTTTGGATAGAGAACAACGTCTTTACGCCTCCTGAAATGCACACAATTCTCACAGCAATTCTGGCAAAGCGATTTCCGCCACCGCCGCCTAAAACAAAGAAAAAGAAAGGTGGCAAACCCACCCAGGCTTCAAAGAAAAAGTGAGGTTGCACACGTCGACATGAAATTATGTACATTTATTTTGGCATTCTTTTCGCCTCGTTTTGGTTACCCCGTGCACTTGGCCGCCGCAATGTAATCTGAATCACAAGCACTCGCGAGCAAATTGCAAAAAAAAAAAAAATGGTTTCCAACCTTACCAGAACTCTCACTTGCTTGCTTTCTTCTATGGCATCTGCACACTACAAAATAATAATCGCAACACTGCATATCATAAATCTGCCGACCTCTAGTGACACAATGCCGCTAAACTCGCAGTACGATAGTGAAACGATCACAAAGGCAACAAATGCACGATGTTACCGTTTATTGGTTCTGTGTCCTGTTACAGTATGCCGCGCACATACATACCTGTACACAACATGATATACTTGCTTGTAATTTTTCGTTTCCTCTCATCATTCAAGCCTCTTTACTTCCCCGCCGCACTTTTATCCTCTCTAATTCCAAATTGTTTTTTTGTGACATCTGCCACTCTTCTCGGTTTTTGTGAACTTTTATCAGATAGGTCTCGACGATCTGCAGAAACAACCTCTGGTTGACACGCCACTAAGATTTATTATTCTTGTTTTTCAAGTTTGGCGCACTATTACTGCTCCATTTTTGCATTTATTTAATCATCTGCTGTTGTTGTTGTGCGCCATCTCCATAAAGTTGGGAGACGCAGTTGTCACAGTCCCACCATTTCGCTGTAGTGTTCTTTTCGCGTTTTTTTAATAGTTTTTCCTCACACGTAGTATTTACCATTGCGTCACAAAACTGTATTCCAGCTATGCTCCATAAAAAGTACAGCGTCAAGGAAAACCTCGCACTCGGTAAAGCTGATGTGAAAAAGATTCGTGGTGAATTCACGTCGCGCTTGGGTGAGCAGTTCACAGACTTTTGTGACTCTGTTTGGGACAAGAAAGCTTCTGCTCAGCGACGCCGCTGGCAGGTCAACACGTATTCCTCTGCTAATATTTTTCTCATCAACGGCGTGCCACTCCTCATTTCCGTAGACGGGTTTCCAGAGGATGCTGGCAATCTTCTCAAGGAATGTGACACATCTGCGCTTTTGCCGACCGTTTTTTTACTGTTGAAAGCCCAGCTGTTTTATCAGTCTAACACAGAAGCATTCAATGCATTTTTGCACAAACTCGGCAGTTCTGTCGTGTGCCGTGGTCCGACGTCGCGTTTTCTGATGGCTGGTGCTCATTTGATGATGCCTGGCGTTGTTGGTGTTTCCGAGTCCAGTGAGGAAGGGGTCGGTGACGCCTCACTCATCTCGTCACTTGGACGGTCTTGTCCATACGGAGTTGGCTATTGCACATCTCAAATGAGCGAGGATGCCGAAACTGGGGTTGGCGTGTACATTGTCCACACATACGCTGATAATCTGTGGAAAGAGTTCCGTGACGTTTTTATTTCTAGTTGCGGCCCAGGAGTGGAGTGTATCCCACCGTACTTCGAACAGAAGGAGGTAACCGAAGACCTCCCTGCATTTCTGGCCGAACAACACCGCGACGCCGCTGGCGACGAGAGCAAGACCGAAGAGAAGAAGACTGACATTCCGGACGGTGTTGTGGATGACGCAGTTCCCGAACGCGTGACAGCAGACAACGAAGTCGCAGAAACAGAAGAAGAAAACCCGCAAGCAGCAGATGTGACTGAAGCACACGCCGACCTGCATGAACAAGTGACGGAAAAAAAAGACGAAAGCGCTGGAGTATCCAGTGACAATGAAGCACCGTCCGATACTGTGAAGGACATTGACGTTGCTTCTCTGTTTAGCGACACTGATAGCGTGCTGAACTTTTCGCTGTGCCAAACAGTTCTTTCGGTTTCTCAGTCTCGGCTGCCTCTTCCCGTTGCGCAATTCACGAGTGCCCTTGTTCTGAATTACCCGCGGGGCCTGCCGAATCAGGGGGCTATTGATTTTAAAGAGACGCCACACAAAAAGGCTTTAGCTTTCTTGAAGGCCCACACTGATATTGTCACCGTTTCGGAAGTGCGCAAAGGCGTCCATGAAATAACAGCACTCAATCGATCATCTCTGATGATGAGAGAGCACAAAAAAAAGTATGCTGACTATATCACGCATGTGTACTCTCCAGCACTCCTCATGGAAGCCAAGGAAGCCGAGCAACGTCTTTTGAATGATTCCAAGACGGTATTTCATCAACAACTGCTTTCCGTTCTGCCTTTGTACAAACCGCGTAAATCGATTCCACACGAGGTGTTGCTGGTCGTCCTCTGTGGCGACACGACGGCTGGTGTGAAGAAACCAAATTTCCCTACTCTCCAGGACATGGAAAACGGTTGCACGCAGTCTAATACTGAACAAACGAGTGCACCCTTAGAGGATGGTGTGATGGATGAACTTTATCCCCGAAAAACGATCATTGACAACTTGAAAGCGTATATCAAGGCGAACAGTCTAATGATTCCAGGCGCCAAGGGTCAACTGCCTGACGTGAAGATTGAAGGCGTAATTTGCGAGTTCGCCTCGAGGGGAGCCCTTCAGCGGGACACCATCCCGCTCGATCAGGTGGAGTCACTCTGCCTCCGGCAATTCACTGAAGTGTGTGAAATTGTTATGCAAACTAGCATCAGTGGCTCGTCCATCACCAGCAGTTCCATTCCTCCGATGCGCTTGGTTAAAAACGGAGCACCACCGACAATAGCCATGTGGACTGAAAAGCGGGCTGGCAACAAAACAATCACCATCATAAAGAACCTGGAGGCCCTCACGTTCAACTTGAATATGCTGTGCGCCGCGTGGCGACAAAAATTCTCCACAAGTTGCACAGTTTTTGATCCTTCCGTGGACATGAAAAAGCTGAAAAGTGGCACGAAAATTCCCCTCGAGATTCATATCCAAGGCGACAAGACGAAGGAGTTAACGACACTGTTCGCAAACGACCTTGGGATTCCTGCGGCGCTTGTTATTCATCGCCGATCGTAGAAATACCTGCCTTGGCTGGTCCAGCTAGTTCGCAATCCTGGTTTCTTAAAAATTTTTTTTTTTGCTGTCCGAAAACAATAACAACAGAGAGACCTCCCCTCTCCTCCCCCAAAGCCAGTATCAAGAGCAAATTAATTGTGTGTTGCTCATATTAAACCGAGCGCTACACATGCAGAGCAGTGTTTGCAATGTCCTGACATGCCTTCAGAAAACCCACTGGTGTTTCTGGCTCCCACGGTGGCGAGACAACAATTGGCGACCCACGTACGGTGCGGCTATGCTCACTCCACGATTTTCTGTAGTTTCTCATCTGAACACGCCCGTAAACTTTTATTTCACCTGTTCTTATCGTTCGATCTGAAAACTCCCAACGATGTTCTCCTATTTTCCCTCTTATCTGTGGTTGTTGTACTCCGCAGTACTCAACACTAGAATCATTTGCTTGTAGGCTCACGAACTTTATAGTGAAATGAAGGCACTCCTTGCGACTGCCCTTGGCCTTGGTGCCTCTAGCTGGTACAACAGCGTCCATCAAAGTAGTGCTGTTTGCGCCTCTGCCACTAGCCCGTTCTCTCAGTCTGAATACCGCAGCTTTCGCCTCATCAACGTCTACGATGAGTCGCACAACACCAAGGTGTTCCGGTTTGCTCTGCCTGAGGCGGACATGCGACTCAACCTCGAAGTCGCGTCGTGCGTGTCGTTCCGCTACGCCGACAAAGAGGGTAAAGATGTGGTGCGTCCGTACACCCCCATCAGCCGGGCGGATCAGATGGGCTACTTTGATGTGATGGTGAAGAAGTACCAAGGATCGAAGATGGGCTCTCATTTGTTTTCCATGAAGAAGGGTGATTCAATTGACGTCAAGGGTCCGTGGGTGAAGTTACCAATTAAATCTAACCAGTACAAGCAAATTGGCATGATTGCTGGCGGCACCGGTATCGCCCCTATGTACCAAGTAGCTCGCAACGTGCTCAGCGCGCCAAAGAACACCACGGAAGTCTCCCTCATCTACGCCAATGAGCGCAAGGAGGACGTGCTCCTCGGAAATGAGCTCAATGAACTGATGGAGGCCTACCCGCGCTTCTCACCGTACTTTGTCCTCTCCAAGGCGCCATCAGACTGGATGGGCGGTGTTGGCTACGTGAACAAGGAGATGATTAAGTCATTGATGCCTCCACCAAACCGTGCCGGCGACTCGATTATTCTCGTGTGCGGCCCGCCGCCGTTTATGGAAGTCGTCTCTGGTGACAAGGACTTTAAGAACTCCCCGCCTGCACAGGGCGACCTTCGCGGTTACCTGAAGGAGCTCGGGTACATGCCGAAAATGGTGTTCAAGTTCTAAGCGCTTCTGCACCCGCGCACGAGAATCCACTTGGTGCCGACCAACGCGAAGAACAGCATGCACACCTGCACACAGACTGTGCCCGAGCCGGTGCTCAAGACTGTCCTTGCTGCGGTTTCCACCTTGGTTTTCTTTTCCTCTTTTTTTTTTCACTTTGATCAAGCAGTAGGAAATAGTACATCTTTGCGAAGCGATTCTAGACACTGGGTCTTGCCGGAGCACGTAAAGTCCCCCCCCCCCCCAGAAGAAGGTAACGACAACAAGAACACCAAGCAGACAATTGCAAGCACTAGAAAACAATGAGAATAAGTGCAAAAGCCTCACTTGCAGAACACAACGACACTCTCCCAGCGTAGTTGAATCCCAAAGTTCTCGAGTGGATGATTCAGTGCGCGTCCAAAGGCGTCAAAGAACTCATTCTCACTCTGTCTCTCTCCGGAACTCAAGCCACACTCTGAAGACTGCGTTTGGGCACGGTTAGGTTCTGTGTGCCCCCACAGTGCGTGTCTCCTCCCTGCCTTTTGTGCATCCAAGCGTCGGTTGCGCGCTCCTTGAGATAAGTGTGTCTGACGTGACCTACAATGTTGCGCCGAGTCAACAGCAACAACACCGAATGCGTTTCTCTCATCTCCGCAGCACGACTCCAGCGCTCTTCTGCACTTCTGAGTTCCTGTTATCCTCTTCCCCTCCCTTGTCTTGTCTTGTTTTTTTTTTCTCTCAACACTACTATTTCTGTGTTTCTCCCCTCTCATACGCACGCGTCCATAGTGAACGCTCAAGAATAACCCTATTTAACTACTCTCTTTTTATCCCGCCGTTCCTTCATCATACTATAAGCTGCAATGAAGGCTTTCGCTGCTGCTGCTGCTGGTTTGTGCGGTGCGGCTTGGTACAAGTCACAGAACGCTGCTGAGGCCGCCTTTTGGTCCACCGAACCCTCCTTCTCCCAGAAAGAGTTCAAGCCCTACAAGCTTGTTCAGGTCACACAGGAGAGCCACAACGTGAAGCGTTTCCGCTTCGCCCTGAACAGCTCTTCCACCGAACTTGACTTGCCCATCGCCTCCTGCATTTCTCTCCGCTACGTTGACGCCAAGGGTGAGGATGTCGTGCGTCCCTACACCCCCGTGGATCTCTCCAACGAGCGCGGTCACTTCGACCTGGTTGTCAAGTGCTACCCCAATTCCAAGATGGGCTCCCACCTTTTTTCCATGAAGGTCGGTGACAGCATCGACGTGAAGGGCCCGTGGCCCACGCTGCCCATTGCGCGCAACCAGTTCAACCAGATTGGCATGATCGCGGGCGGTACCGGTGTCACCCCCATGTTCCAGACCATCACCAACGTGCTGCATGACCCCAAGAACGAGACCTCCATCTCTCTCCTCTTCTCCAATAAGACCGCCGATGACATGATCTTGTCCAAGGACCTCGACGCTCTTGCTGGAGAGTTCCCCGGCAAGTTCGCGACGCACTACGTGCTCTCCCAGCCGCACGCCACGTGGGCTGGCCACAAGGGTCACATCGACAAGAACATGATCCAGAAGTTCATGCCCGCCGCCACGCAGGAGAAGGTGATGATTATGGTTAGCGGTCCTCCGGCCTTCATGAAGGACATCTCCGGCCCCAAGGATTACAGCAACTATCCCCCCAAGCAGGGCGACGTTGGCGGCTACCTGAAGGAGCTCGGCTACTCTCAGTCTCAGGTGTTCAAGCTCTAAAACGCGGTGTGACTCTGTGCGATGTCCTCTTTTTTTTTCTCTCTCTTTCTCCCCTACCCGGTGAGCCGATGACAAGGGGGAGGGGGGCACAAGAGAGAAAGAGAAAGTGTGTGTGTGCGTGTGAGACAGTGATGCCTGCGTAATGACAGTTGCTAGGCGAACGATCACGTTGACAAGGAACAAAACAATAACCAAACGCCAACAACTGAAAATGCCACACTTGTCCCGGCTCCCGCGCGTGTAGCGGGGTGCGCGGGGGAAGCCGCTCATTGATATCGACAAGGGAAGAGCCCTCATGCATCACGAGAAAAGCGTGCACGCGCGCTTATGCTCAGCAATGATGGTGACTCGCCCATTTCTTTTCTCCGGGTTCTTTTTGTTTTTATTATTACTCCCCTTATCTGTGGGTTCTCTTTTTTTTTTTTTTTTTTTTTACTCGTGTAGCAGCGACAACGAGCGAGAAGCGAAGATAGTGTCTCTCTCTCTAGCCCAGTGTCTACGTCAGTACACCTGTTCACCAATACAACCACTACGTCTATATATCTATATTTATATGAATTATTAATTGTACGCCTTGGTGAAGCCACACAGGCGTGTTCCACGCGGGAAACCGCAAAACTAAAAAAAAAAAAGGTGCCTCTCGGCTTTTCACAGGAGATTAAACATAGACACTAGCACGCTTGCACAAGAAGCCGAGAGGTGCACAGACACACACACACAGTGTTAAGTCCATTCTCCTACTGCGGTGTCACCTTGTGTCGCACTGCGTGCTCTTACACACGATTCTGGTTCTCTTAGGTGGTGTGTGTGTGTCTGCGTGTGTGTGCGTGACTTGGCTGACAACAGTGCAGCACACGCACCCACCCACAGACATACAGTACAAGGCACACATGGCCTGAAACGGCACAACACACAATCTGACCGCTCTCTTCTATTTCTATCACGTTCTTTCTTCGTTTCCGCTCACTATCTGCTTGTTGCCGCTGACTGCTTCGTGTGTGTGTGTGTGTGCTGCGAGTGTACGAAAATACGGTCTGTGCACCTGTGCGTCTGCAAGCGAGAGAGAGAGAGAGAAAAACCTGGCATTTGGAGCTCTGTAGTTGACATTTGGCCGAACAATTTGACTGCAACGCTCTCCACTGATTGAAGCACCGAAACTGTCTTGCACATTAAGAACACACTCACAGACACAAGGAGGAAAGCTAACAACAACAAAACAGCAACAACTCCGAGCCAATCAGATAATGCTGCGCCGCTCGGTCACGCTGCTTTTGTTTTCGAAGCCGATCTCGCAGGGCTACGTCGCCCAGCTCCCACCCCAGCCGCGCTTTAAGCCAGGCAAGGCGTGGATGCGGGCGATGGATGCGAATGAGGAGGTGCGTGATGCGTACACGCCTGACGCCGAGCGTTATGAACAATGGTACAAGGAGACATATGGTATCGAGGACCTTAGTGACGGCTGCGCCGCTTCCGGTGCGAGTTCCAATCGAATTCTCAACGATGAGCGCAATAAGCAGATGATGCAAACCGATTACGACTTGGAAGGTGTCGAGTCAGAGCTGAAGTTTTGGTCGGCAGAATTTGGTCACAACAGTGCTGTCAAGTGAACGCGTTGCCCCCCCCTTCCAGTCACAAATTCTCAACAACCCAAAACAACATCAACCATATATATATATATCCACACCAACATCAAACACACACACACACACACTCAAACGGCGCACATGAGTTGCCTCTTTCTGTTTGTTGAGTACGTCTGTCAGCGACATCAAGAGGGATGATCGGACGACAGTGACTCCCTTCGCCCGTCTCTACTCGCTCTTTCTCTCCCCTGAGATTGCACAGACAACTGTACTGCAAGAGAAACTGACCGAAATTGAGACTTCCCTTCTTTTGCTACTCGCTCTCATTTCCCCCACATGCGTGCACGCACTCAACGCACATATATTATCATCATCATGCACGTGCGCGTTCTTTCTCTTCATGCCCTCTCACGTTTACTTTTGCATTGCTTCTTTTTCCATCTAGTTCTTACAAGAGCGAAAAAATAATCGTAACAAAAATCACCAACAAAAAACAACAACAAGTAGACGAACCAGCTTACAAGTGCGTGGCAGAGATTCCGCATCCGTTCGCTTCGTGCCTTGTTCTCAATTATCCTAATTCCTACTACAATCGTATATACTGCGCGTTAACACCATGCACTCGGTCTTCCCTTCTTTTGAGCCGACGAACGTGGCAGAACTGCGAGGCGCCTCGACGTTGAGCTGGGTACCCCAGGCAAATGTCGCTACCCGTGCGGACAATCATGCCGCCGTCACCGCCACCACCACCACCACCAGCGGGAGGGTCGACGCCTTCACCCAGCCTTCCGACCTCTTCATGTCCTACGCCGCAGATGAGTCGAGGGCAGCGCCGATCGGTTCCTCGACCTCCTCTACTGTGCCGTCATCGTGCAATGTGCACAATGCGTTTGCGACTGTCCATCACGTCGTATACAGCACCGATGAGCAGGATAAGCTGATTTGGCGCGTCAACGGCGAGGAGGATGAGAACAGCTTCACATCGTACAGCTTCGCCGATGGCGGCGCGGTGCGCAAGCCAATCAAGACAGCTGCCCAGGCTGCCATGACGCGCGTCAACAAGGTCGTCCAAGACGAGAGCCTCAGTTTGTCCGAAAACACACTAGGCCGCACCGCTTCCACACAGCTGCTCTCCACTATCGATGACCGTGACTCGCCGGTGGGGGTGTCGAATGCGGCGGTTCTTCACGTCGTGCCGTGCACAGCATCGTCTGCTGAGTCGAGCGGGGTGTGCCGTGTACGCAGCCTTCCCTCCAAGGTGACGTCCCCGCCGCTGCGCCAGTCTCCTGCCAGTCACCGTGCCATCGAGCTCGCGCGGGCTGTCCCGGCTTGCACCAAATCCATGACGGCCACCTCCAGCACCGCCACACCGACAATGACCGCCGCCAGCTCGCCGCCTCGCAAGAGCCGCACCTCACCAAACCCGAGCAGCGCCCCGATCTCGCCTCCCGCCGCTTTGCACTGCCTCTCGGACACCGCGGAGACTCTCGCCGTGGTGGATCCTCAGCGCCGCAAGCTGCTCATCCCTCGCTCCGCGTTGTCGCCGACGAAGGGCCTGCTCGGTCGCCGCTCTGCCCCGTCGCTGTGCTTGCTCTACCAAGCCGGTCGCTGCCACCAAGGCAACAACTGCTACCAGGTCCACGCGGACCCCGAAGTGGTGCAGCAGCTCCGCGCGGAGGTGGAGAGCCGCCCGTGCTGCTGCGCCGTTCACGGTGACTGCAACCGCAGCCAGTGGAATCCCGAGAAGCTCTCGGAGACGGTGCAGGGCGTGACAATTCACACCGTCGGCACCCGCATTCCCTTGACCCACTTTGCCTTCACCGCAGGCCTGGAGAAGCTTGTGCAGACCAACGTGGGGGATCCACTTGGCACGTCGCCGTCTGATTATGGGGTCACCTTGGGCAACCGCATCGTCCTCACCGCCAATCGTGACAGCGTGTGCCGCTTGCACGGGGCGGGTGGCGGGTGCCGCTTCGGCAGCGACTGCAAGTTCATTCACGTCTGCCGCGAGCTGCTCGCGTCTGCGGAGACGGCCCACCAGGCGGTGAGCCAGCCGATGATCACGAGCCCTTCCCAGGCCCTCCACACACCTCTCGTCAACTCACCCTTTGCCATGCCAAGCTTCCAGACAGGCATGCTCGCGGGACCACAGCCGCTGGCCAACAACTACTCACTCCGCAGCGTTCCTACCGCCCCCAACCCGATCTACACGCTTTGCCCTCAGCAGCCGCAGCCGCAGCAACAGCAGCAGGCGTCATTGCAGCAACGTACGTACTACAATGCGGCGCCACCGATGCTGAATGTGTCCGCACTGCACAACGCGACACAACCCGAGTCGAACTCACCCAGCAACGACTTACGGAGCTACTACCTGTCCCCGTCGGCTCTGAGCCAACAGCAGGCGATGGGTGCCTCTGCGAATCCTTTCCAGCACGTGGTGTACATGCAGCAGTACGATGCCGCCACAGGAAGCTTCCACATCGTCCCTGTCAGCCTGGTGCAATCTGCCTAGGTGCGTGTGCGTCGTGGGCGCTTCTGTGTCGCGCGTCTGGGCTGTCGAAGACGATTCTTCAGCAGTTCCCTCTAACCGTTTTTGTTTTCCCCATTGTCTTGCCTCTTTTCACTCATTTTTTTTTTTTACACTAACAAGTCCATACAAGAAGGAAAAAAATCCCCATGTCGTCAGTGAGTGAACAGCTGTGTACAAGAAGTGCAGCTTCTGTTCCCAAGTGCGATGGCATGGTCGTTTTTCTCTCTATCTCCCCTTCCCCCTTTTTTTTCTCTTTTACTTAGGTTTCTCAGTGTTTGTTTTGCATTGCGTTTTTTCTGATTTTTATTTTTGTTTTGTATGCGACGAATCACTTAACAACGCTGAGAAAGAGAGAGAGAGAGAGTACATCACTGTTCGCTGCGTATCAATATGGCCTTCGAACTCTGATAGCTGCGCTCGTCAGAGTAACAGCATGTACGTAAAGTGAAAAACAACGAAGACAACAACAAAAGGAGTGCATGTCTTAGCAGATGGGATCACGCGTCAACAAGATGGCGTGGTTCTTTTTCGCATTGCTGCTTCCTTTGTGGTCGCTCCCTCTCTCTCTTTCTCTTTTTCTTTCTGGTTCTCTCTTTTCTCCTTTTTACCTTTTCCGTTTCTCATCGTACTACTTGATGAACACTTTTTTTTTTTACCGTTTTGCTCACATTTCTTTCACATGACGTTATGTTGAGTATCAACAGTCAGAGGATCTTCTTCTCTCCTTTTCTCCCCATTTGTGCACTGCGGCAGTGGAGGACTATGTTGCCAGATTCGCGAGGTCGACTACAGGAGTCGTGGACAAGATCACATTTGGTTGTTGTGCCCTCTTGGCAGTATTGTGATCCTTTCAATGCCACTTTTTTTTATCAAGCCCAATCTGTGCAGTCTTTGCCCGCCTCTGAGCCTCACCGCTTCTTGCGCTCGTTTCTTTCTTCCTCAACTGCGAGATCGTGATTCGCGCACGACATGCTTCCTCAAGAATAGGAATGTGGCACACATGAAAAGAGAAAGCTTTTTTGAGGATAAAGGGACACGAGATGAACGAACGAAAAAAAAAAAACCCACAACAGCGTAACCCTGAGCGGCCTTTTTTTTTTTTTTTCAATTCTCTTCTCCCCGGTCGAAAAACGGAAAGTGTACACTTACAACAAGTACAATGCGCGCTCTCCCCCTTCAACTGCGATCTTGGCTTCTTTTTTTTTCTCCTCTCGTTTGCCAGTTTCGTTTTTCCTTTTCTCTTTTTTTTTTTCTACTTTCCCCACTCGCTTTGCTTTCTCTTGCTCTGTGTCGACCTTTGCGTTGTCCCGCGCCTCTCATAGACACATGTCAAAGAATCCGTGCGTGTATGGCTGGACAGCTGAGCGTCAGTGCGCGGCGTGACGCACGCACAGAGCTGAAGAGCGCGGAGACGCGGAAGAGACACTACAAGGAAGGAGGACTGGGTTAAAGAAAGACGGAAAAGGAGTACAAATGAACCTAAGGAGCATACCAACGATGGTTGAGGAAAAGAGGAAATTTGTTGTTTTCGCGTTGGAGGTCAGGGCCGGGTGACATCTCTTTCTTCTCGTGGTTCTATTCCCCACTTTTTTTTTTGCCAATTTGCCTTCTTTCATTCTTTTTTTTTGTTTGTTTTTTCAATCTCGCTAAAGTCGCCTTACATTGTGCCCTTTTAAGAACAAAAAGGAAACACCTCCAACAACAAGAAGAAAACAAAACCAGAAAAAAAAAACGAACAGTATGCGATTTGGTGTGCTCATATGTGTGTGCGCATGTGTGTCGTGTGCAATCAGGCGCCGTTGTTGTTTCTTTTCACTACCCCCCTTTTTTTGCATCTCTTGATGCACACGCGACATGATCACACAAACAGACACACCCGTACACGGACACACCTTATCTTAGTTTTCGCCTTTCACGACGCGTTCTCTTCTTCTTTTTGTCAATAACGTCACTTGTTGGTTATTTTTCTCTTTTTTTTTTTCAAGAACTCTAGCCTTTCTGAAAGGGTGTAGTTCTTTACCATGTCCACATCGGCTACTCCGAAGCTGTGCTCAAAACAAGTTCGCTCATTATTAATACACACCCTTCCCTCTTTTTCTGTTTTGCAATTGCGGCGTTTTTTTTTGTCTTTTTCTTCTTCAGCGTGTTCTGCTATCACTAGCTTGTTGATAGGTGTTCAAAAAAAAAAAAAAATAACGACAAACACACACCACACACACGCGTGCATTTCACGGCTGTTGTTTCCACGTGAGGCTCCAAATCCAAGAGATCACTGGGAGCTGTATCGGTGGCACTTCGGCCTTCATTGAACTGTTACGTGTTCCTTCCTCCCCTCTCCATTTCGTTTTCTAGTTTATTGGCTTCGTGTTCCTCTCTTTGTTTTCTATCTTTTACTTTTTGCTCCTATTGCTCCTTTTGCTTTTTTTTTTTTGTTTCGACTCGGCTCACTTTGTTTGCGTCCCGTGCTTCCCTCGACTGCATAGCTCGTCCATATACCTACACTCGAAAGGTAAGGAAAAAAAAAATGTTTATCCGTACCAAGCGCGAGAACAGAGAAATTTACAGAAGCTGACGTAGCAAGGAAAAGAGAAAGCAGGAAAAACAAATGAAAGCGAGAAGAGCAGACTGGAACGGTGCTATTTTTTGATTAGTATCGTGCCTTCACACCGCACACGGCAGTGCAGTGCTGCAAAGAACACAGGGTGACACGATTTTCGCATGCCGTTTTATCCTATTGTAGTATCTACCGTCTGACTTTTCTCTTTTGTGTTCTTTTTAATTCTCTTTTTCAAGTTCTTGGTGTCCCCTTCACTCTTTATCCTCACATGGTGGTTCTGTATCCATAAAATCACAGCTATTACCGTTGTTCCCGGATGCTTCGTACTGTTTTTTTTCCCCCTTCTCCAAGGCATCGTTGCTCTCAAACTTCCCTTGACTCTTGTTCTCATTACTTTGAATCCGTTTCGTTTCCTCCCTCTTTTATTATTATTATTCCCATAGTGATTCGTCGTATTCCCCCTCCTCCCCTTCCTCAATAATTTTTACTACGGGACAAAAAACAAACAAACAACAAAAAAGAGCCAACCTAAACTAGAAAGTACATTTTTCTCTTTCTTTGTGCATAACTCAACACAGCAAAATTGAGGCCGAAAGAACACGAAGACAAAAAAAAAAAAAGATAAAGAAAGAAGCCCAAATTTTCAGATCTGCCACGGCAGTCTCGTAGTTGTGCCAACTGCGTAACGACAGAGGGCGCTGTCACCCGTCTGCACCACTCCTACTTGTATGTGCTGCACACCAACTTCTGTTTTTTTCTCATGACAGAGCGCACACAGAGGGCCAACAATGCACTCAAATGCATTTTTATTCCCAGTGTCGCCTCTTCTCTCTCTCTCTCTCCCCCCTTCCTCCCTCATCGTGATTAATACGGTTTTCTCTTTCTCTAACGATTCATTCCCCATTCATTGTTTCCCTCATCTCTCTACCTCCTTTTTTTTTTTTTTGATTCTCCTCTTTCCCATTACCCACTTTAACGTCACACTTTCTTCTTTTTTTTCTTTTTTTTTTTCAGCTCTTCCTCTTTCTCATCTTTTCCCGTATTTCTCCAGTTTCTATCACCCCCCTTTTCGCTCCTTTTTTTTTTCCAGTGTGGATAAAACCCAAAACAAGTCAGACACACAACTTAAATTCTCTTCCGTTTTCTTCTCTTTCTTTTTACGTTTCCCAGTGTTCTTCTTCTTTTGTTTTTCTTTCCCGGACTCTCTCCCTTTTTCGTTTTTTTGGATTCGTTCTAAACAAAGAAACAAGTACCATCCACGACAAGTAGTAGTAATAAAAAGTGATAAAAATTAAAAAAAAAAAAAAAACCGAGTTGTCACGTGCTACGTTCAAAGCCATGTCCTCTGCTAACCGCTCTTGCGATATGCAGCACGCCACGCGCGGCCGCCACACATCAGTGAACCAGTTCGGCGAGCTCTGCGTCACCGTCGTCGACCCTGTGAGCCGGAAGCTGCTCATTCCCGTCCAATACGTCTACCGCACTCGGGCTCAGCTGCGCAACACGCTACCCTCTCTGTGTCTCTTGTTCCTCAACCGGCGATGCCGCCAAGGGGCGGAGTGCTTTCAGGTCCACGCGAACCGCGAGGTAGTCCAGCTCCTGCGAAACGAGATTGACAGCCTGCCCTGCTGCTGTGTCGCACACGGGGATGCTGATCGCAACGCAGAGGCTGATCTCCCGCACGACCCCACTGTTGTCTTTGTGCCTGGCTGTAAGCCGATGACACACAACGGTGGTTACTTGCCGCTGGACTGTCTGAGCTACACAGCTGCACTGCGCCGGCTGCTGCAAGGCCCTGTGGTAACCTCTGATGCCGTGCCTGACTACGCCGTCCTCGACGCGTCGGGATACACCATCTGCCGCCTCCACGCCCTTGACCGGTGCCGCTACGCGGAGGACTGCAAGTTTCTTCACATCTGCAAAGAAATCACGCTGGAAAACCCTGCGCTGATCACCGTGGCCAACCTCAGCACGGTGGCGTCGGCCTCTGCAACGTCCGCGGAGCACAAGCCCACTGCCGCCCAGTCGGAACCCGTCGCGGAGGGGCGAGGTGTGGCCGCGCCGATGTCTCCAGCCCTGGGTGCCCGTGGGCACATCTCCGTCTTCACCGCCGTCACGCGCCGCCAGCAGCACCACAATGAGCAGCTCTCCTCTGCCGCGAGCTCCTTCCCCACGCCCACCCCTTCCTTCTACGCCTACTCCGGCTTCGGACCCATCGGGAACAGCGTCCCGACACCCGCAAACCACGAGCTCAATCTCTTCCACAGCAACCAAATCGGTACCTGGCTCGCCTCGCCCCCTCCGCCAGCGGTGCAGATGCAGTACTCACTGCCACACACCGCGGGCGCGAACGGCTTCAGCTCGTGTGGGTCTTTCCAGGACGCAGGGATGCACATGACCTCGTCAATGCCTCCTTACTTCCACCTCACCGAAGGCAGCCAATCCTTCTCGACGGTCGGCTGCTCCAACACGTCCATGCTCGCGCCGATGTCGCCCCTGAAGACGCCAACAACCACGGCGACGGCTGCCGTCTCGAATGCGCCGAGCACGACGCGCAGACCACTGCTGGTTCCACTCTGTGAGGGTGGACTCACCAACGCCACCACCACGCCAACCACAACTCGGCCGCGGCCCGAGGCGGGGAGTCTTGGAAGGGATGCCGGTGCCAATCATGGCAGCAGCGGCTCGCTACACTCCTCTGGGGAGAACGACGGCCATTCCCACAGTGGCGCCAATGACGAGCTCGGCTCGCCTGGCGCGGAGGCGACTATCCGTCGCGATGTCCGTGACCCTAGCCGCTGGTCCTACAACCCATACGGGAATAGCCTCCTGTCGTGAAGACAGGTATGGCATGGATTCGTGGTAGACAGCGCAGAACCCTTCCTAAATAACCCCCCCAAAAAAAAACAAAGGAAAAGAAATAGAAAGAAGGAAAGAAGAAACATAAAATGAAATCACCCCCCCCCCACACATGCACACACGTGCTCTAATGTGCTTTGTGTGTCCTGTTGTTCTCTTTTGAACCTTCGTCCCGCCTGAATGCTTTAAAGAAATATTTTGGTCTTTCATCTCCATTTGTCTTGTTGTCTTCTCTTTTTTTTTTGTTTCTAAGTCTTGCCTTTTAATGCCTTTTTTTTCTGTCTTTTTTTTTCCTGTGTGCTGAAACACTGGTGCTTTGCAGAGCACGATGTGCTTGCGGAAAGTAGCAACAATCCAAATCAAAAGAGATTCCATGTAAATGGGAGTATCTTTTTTTTTGTTTTGTTCTGCTGCCCTGATATGCCACCTGTCATTCTTTCACAGTATGATCAATCCAGCATGAAAGAACAGTCATTATAAACATGTACACACACACAGAAAGGAAAAAATACCGGAAATGGGTCATGACAAGAGCGTCGAAACAATAAAAGATGCGAAGGTCGATAGCCGCCTTCTGTTAATTTTTTTTCTTTTCTTTAGTCCTGCTTTGCTTGTTCTATTTCTCTGTGATACGTGCCCAACAACTCCTTTTTTTTTTTGCGAGTTGCTCACATGCCTATCCCCACGAAAGTCACAACCCAAACACAGTACCCATTGCTCAATAGCAAAACGACTTCATCTGGATCACATGAGAAATTCAAAATGAGATCCTTGATTCTTTTATTATTATTTTGGTTTATTCTGGTTGCTACTGCTTTACCAGTATTTCCCTTGTCATAGTTTGGTCTTCTAGTGTTGCTTCACTTTCCCCACTTTTTCGTTTTTATTGTTTTTTTTTCCACAATACCCCCCAAGCACGCCCGTACTCTCGTTCACTTCAACAAAGAAAAAAATATATGTTAAACGGTGCTCCCCGTCACTTTGTTTTTCTTGATGCAATTCGGTTTTCTCTCTGGCGTGCCCCCTATGTTTGCATTCATCTTCTTTATCAATTGCCAATGCTTGGGGGCATGAAAGAGAAAAAAACACAAGTAACCCGAGAAGAAAAACTACCCCATCGGCGTCGTTGATCTTTGTTTTCCCTACCTTTTCCCCTGTCCTTAAACAAAACGAAAACCCCCCTCTTCTGAATCTTTTTTTTTAATATTCGCGTTGGCTTTCTATTTTTCCAATGCGCGTCTTTTGTCAATCAGATCCTTTTTTTTTTGCTTGAAATTTGAATGCTGCCGTCGTGAACAATGCCACTACAGCGGCAAGGAGAACGAGAACGGAAGGAACTGAAGAAGGAAAAAAAAAACCACCGCTTGCTAGGTGTCTCGTAATTTCTCTGCTGTTGTTGTTCGCTTTGCTTCCACGTTGTACTTTAGTTGCCATCTTTTTGTCTTTTTCCTTTAATCACCCGCCGTGCCCTGTATTGGTGCTTGTTGTTGCAAACCAAAACCGGAGCATATTTCGTTTTGCACGACTCGGTTGTTTTCCTTAGATTGTTTCTTTCGAGCAATCTTCTTTTTCCTTTATTTCCCTCAAGCGTTTTCCTCAGTGCACCTCAATATCTGTGAGGAGGCTGTGGCGCTCGAGGAAAAAAAAATAGTATGCGTTAAGAAATAGACTTAATAACGCTCGGTTGGCAAAGTGCTTTCCTTCTCGCAGCAGCGCCGAATCGTCTCCTGACACGTACAACTGCATATGCAGCTTGATTCTTCCCCCCTTTTTTACCTTTGCTTGTTTTTGCCTTGTTCAGGTTGATAACCCCTCGCCCCACCTCATTGAAGTACTGTCTTAATTCTACAGTGATCTCTCTCTCTAGTGATGTGCCCTTTTTTTCTTGTCTTTTTCTTTTTGTTTTCTTCTTGTGTGCCTTGTATTTTCAATTCGCTCCACATGGCGCACAACAGAACTTGCACTGGTGGATCCACAGCGCTGTGGTAGAGGTGGTTTCTCCCTCTCATTTTTCTCTTATTTGCTTCATGAGTAGCTTCCTCATTTTCCTTTTCTCTTCTCTCTTTACAATTTTGCCTTGTTTTTCTTTTCTCCTTGGTCTGATCAACAAGGTTTGGGGAGAACCACTGCTTGTGTACTTCACAAATGTAGTCGGACTTCTTTCTCCTTTTTTTTTCTCTCACCTGCATTTTTTTTATTCAATTTCTTCACCCGCTGCGGTGCAGCATAGCTCTACCGACAGTACACACGCTTCTTCTACATGATATATTGTAAATTGTCCTTGGTTGTGCTTTCGCTCCGCTTGCAAGTACCACGACATTTCTCTCCTCTTTTCCGTAGTTGAAAGCCAACATCTCGTTTTTCCTTTTCCTTTTCCTTTTTCTCTTTCTCTTTCTTTTTTTCTTTCCTTATCGTTTTCTCTTTTTTTCCTCACTTTGGTATGCTTCTGGCGGCAAACTTGAGACGTATTTGTTTTCTGCACAACAGTCTGCTTGTACTGTTCTTTTTGTGTGCCGCAGAAAAAAAAAAAAAAGACGCATTCGCAGTCGTCGATGACAAACCAATAATTAAAAAAAAAACAAAACCTGATCATTAAAAACACACACACACACACACACACACACACACACACACACCGTATCAAATGATGTGGAAAAAAAACCAAAAAGGAAACACAAACCCAGCACATTTGTTATTTGTACTCTCCTCCTTTCAGAAGCTTTCTTTTCACTGCCTTCGTTTCTCTTGGTGCAGACATCATCAACGCGGTGTTTCTTTCTCCCATTGCGGCCGAAATTAGCAAATGCCATGCCGTCATTCGCGTTGTGCTTTCTTTTATGCTGACACAACGTGACTAGTGAGAAGGATGGCGACGTGGTTGTCTCTGTCACGCAATCAGAAACAAAACAAGCACGAGGCAATGCCAGCAAGGCTTTGATCATAAAGTGAGAACTTGTGTTTTTTTTTTGTTTTGTCTCGCTTTCTCAGTACTTTTCACCCAAATGTATTGTTTCAATCTGCCGTTTTGTATCGTCGTCCCACAGTCGTTCGGCCTCAAGGGTGCAAACAACAATCACAGTGAAAGCAACAAACCAATAAACAAAAATGCCCCCCCCCCCCACCCCCCACCCGCCCGCACAACCGTGCTCATCTCAGTTACTGCTTCTTAAGCGGCTCTCAATGATGTCCCGACGAGCTTCCTTGTGAGGCGGGGTGAAGAGACCCTCACACAGCACAGCACTGAAGGAGATCACTTCTCCGTAGCCCGACGCCAATTGTTTTTTTTTTTTAAATTCTTTTGGCCACTCTGTTGACGGACTGAACGACAACCAAAACAGTCAGGTGGGGCCATTGTGAGAACCATGCATGGGTGTTAGCGCGATCCGCACGGGATGTACCCACACGTGTCTGCCACAAGGTACGTGGCTCCGGATGCACCGGGCTATGCGACTCTCTTTCTCGCTCTCTCTCTTACTCTCTCCATCCTAATCCTCTTCGTTCTCCCTCTCTATTTGTCTGTTCGTCATTTACCATTAAACAACAACAACATCAATACGGTTATTATTTTCAAATTTTCTTCATTTCAATCAAGAAAAAAAACCGACTAACATACACTTGACGAGCCCGTATCGCTCCTATACGTTCCACCCCCTTTTTTTCCTTTTTTTTTTTTTACCACCCCTCACCTAGTTTGCTTGTTTGTTGCACCGCATAGCGATTGGCTTCAAAAAAAAAAAAAATACAAACACGCAACACAGACTCTCCCACATTTCTCATTCACCCAGAAACACCGCCGCACTCTCTTCCTACCTCGTCTTCCCCCGCGTGATAATGGCCACCGCATACCAGGAATACCCGACGGAGGAGGGCATGTACCCCACGGAAGACGCCCCCGCTCCGGTGCCAGCTAAGCCCAAGGCAAACGCGGACAAGGAGGCTCGTTTGGCTGCCGCGCGTGCGCGTGCGGAGGCCGCCAAGGCCGCTGTGGAGCGCCGTCGCCAGTCCGAGGTGGAGAAGCCGGCATCGGAGTCAGGTATGTACCCGACGGAAGACACCGGAATGTACCCCACCGAGGACGCCCCCGCCCCTGCGCAAGCCCGCGCCGTGCCCATGAAGACTCGCGCCATCGCCCCCGCCCCTGCGCAGGCCCCCGTCATCCCTGACAACTCAGGCGAGGATCTGGCAGCGGAGATGGCGCGCATTCAGCGCGAGTCGGAGGCCCTCAGCGCGTCCGAAGCCACCGTGGAGCAGCGGCTGCAGTGGTACAGCGAAGTGGTGGGGCTGCGCAAGGAGCTAGCCGTCGTCAAGGAAGACGAGGCCACCCTTCGCAAACAGCTCGCCGAGGCCGAGTCTGCCGCGGCGGCCCACGACCCCGAGGTTGATAAGGAGTTAGCCATGCTAGAAGACGAGGCGCAGCAGTCGCCGCTGCAACACGCCTGGGCTGAGGCGTGCCAGAACTGCAACCCAGATGAGCAGGAGCCCGGCGCGGTCGATATCAGCAACTTGAATGAGCGTGTGCGTGCGGCTCGCAGCAAGGTCAACGAAGCGCAGGAGCGCGCGGCCGCCCTCACGGCTGAGCAGGAGGAGAAGATTAACGAACACACCGACCACCGCGAGCGCACCAAGGCGAGCCTGAAGGAGTCCTTCGACGAGGAGATGGGCAATCTCAAGGAGGCCCGCACCCGTCTGCGTCAAGTAGAGAGCGAGAAGGCGTACCACAACAAGCGTGGCACAACACGTCGTCAAGCCGGCACGGTAGTCCCCAAGGAGAAGCTCCAAGAGAGCCGGCAGCGCCGCATCGACGTCGCGGAAGGTCGCAGCGCGGTTGAGGTGGAGCGCATGACGGCTGAACTCTCTGACTTGATGGATGAATGCAAGCTGCTCAAGAAGCAGCTCGACGACGTCCAGACCCAGCAGAACAAGAAGCGAGACGCGCTGGAGACGACGCTGAAGGAGACCACCGATGAGGGCAGCGACGTTCGCGAGTTCAAGGAGAAGCTCGAAAAGGAGAAGGAAGAGCTGACGACCCTCAAGGCTGACCTCCAGGGTGTGCTTCACTACGTGCGTGCCAAGAACCGCGAGGAGGACGAATTCTAATAACGCCCTTCCACCTATTTGTACGTGCGTGTTGGTGTGGCGGTTTACCGTTTCTTTCTTTCTCTCTCTCTCTGAAGCGGTGAGCCCCCCTCCCCCTCTGTGGCCCCAACACAAACAAACCAGTGAAGGACAAAGACAAGAAAACAACAACAAAAAAAAAATGCCACACGATTTAAAACCACAACGCGCCGTATTCTCATCCTCCAGCTGTATTTGTGTTTTCCTCATTTTTTTTTACTGCGCTTGCTGACCTTTGTTGCTCTCTCACTCTCTCTGTCGTTCCGAAGCGAGATGACTGAGCACACTTGGCATTGAAGAGAACGTGCGGTGCTGTTGTTATTTCCTTTTCGTGCTCTTCTTTTTCGCTCACTATTAAGATTGTCCAACAACGAAAAGAAGAAGAAAGGAAAAGAGTGAAAAAAAAAAAAAGAGACATTGGACGAAACACGTGATTGTGGATGAGACAGTCACAACAGCGAAGCAGAAAACTATTTGCACGTGGGCGATGAAGAGCGGTATGGAGACGTGCATATTCATCTTGTGACGACCAACGCAGGCAGAGAAAAAGAGAGAAAGAGAGCGAGAGAGAGAGAGAGAGCACCCTGAACAAAAAAAAAAACATCACGGAAGAACAACCCGCCACGCAAAGGATGTCCGCAAACCGCAAAGCAGTAAACGAACAGCTACAAAAATAAAAAAATATAAAATGAAAGGCCAATTCCAGTGGGCAACCACCGCTAAGTAGCACCACCAAGACTGACGAGCACGAGCGCGCCCCTTACGCGAGACGAGAACAAGAGCGTGTGACACGCCTTGCGAATGTACCTGGTCTTGCTGCCTGCTCTTCGGCTTCTGCGCTCTCCCCCTCCTTCTCTCCCACGGATTGGGTGGCTTGTGGGTGCGTACGGTGTGTGGACTGCCTGTATACTGAGATGTGCATGCTTACATGTGGGACAGGCGGCGGCAGAGTTTCGCTCTCTCTCTCTATGTGTCTTGGTGGTCTCTCTCTCTCTCCTTTTTTTTTGCCGAGTCTCTTTGTGTTCTTTACTCTCTGTGGCCTGTCCTTTGGCGGTTGTACCAGCAGCGGTTTACTAGTTGCGTGATCTTCCCTGTCTCGCGCTCTCTCGCTGCCTCTTTTTGCATTTAGGGCTCGTCCTGTCTTTTTTTTGTGAGTTTTTTTTTTGAAGTTGTCATTGTTGTTTTCGTCTGTACTTGCGCCTGCATAAACGGCGTAATCTCCATTTTCTTTCTTTCTTTTTTTCCCCTTCTTGTTCCACTGTTTGTTTTTGTGCTAATTGTTGTTGTTGTTGATTTTTCTTTCTTTTTGTTGTTCCGGTTTACTACCAATCTAGACGACGTAGTGAAGTGCTTGTGTATGTTGTGTTTGTCAGTTGGGTGGCTATATAATATATACATTGACATTCTCTTTCTGAGTTGACGGAGCAATCCATAGTTAGTTTTGTTCGCGTGGCCGCTTTTTGTGTTTTTCTTCTTTTTTCTTTTTTCTTTGTTTTCTCTCTCTCTCTCTCTCATCCGTTGTCTGACACTATTGTGGGTGCTTTCTTCCCTGGCCTTCCTGTTTCTTTCATGCTTCTCTCCAACTCCGTTGTACGCGACTTTTCCCCCCCTTACCACTTTTTCTTTTTTCAAGTGCTGCTCAAGTAATTGTTTGGCAGAGACGATTGTATCTGTGCGTGTGATCCGCGTCTCGTAAACAAGCAAACAGTGCGTTTGCTCTCAGCGCGTGTTGCCACGCCTGGTGGCTGAATGAATGCGGACACGCGCACCAATTGACCGAGCAACACCACAGAATGGAATACCTTTCTTTTTAGAGCGAGAGGAAGCGTGCCAAAAAAAAAAAAAGGAAGACGCACTCATCAAAACACAACAGAGTGAGAAGGGATGAAGGAAACAAGCAACATGAAGAGAGACTACCCAACATGCTAACAGAAAAGAATACTAAGAAGCAAAAAAAAAAAAGACGAAAACACCAAAAAAAAAAAAGAAATACCTCATCGTGATGCGAATTACGGCCAAATGTATTATCCTTTCTCTCCCAACTTTCGGTTCTCTTTGGCAAGTGCGTGCGCACGTACACCATGACTTCTTGGTTTGCTCCAACTAGGCATCATTCTTCCCTTCCCAATGACGAGGAAGCATTTTCAGCATTTTCAGCGTTTTTTCTCTCTCTTCTCAACATCCCCCCAAAAAAAAAAATAACCGGAAAAAAAAATGCTATCGTTCCCGCTGACTCAGTGGTGAGACGTGCGAAGGAAACCAAGTGCGACACATTGGCAATCATGGCTGATGCGTGCAAGTAACCTTCGCTCCTATCCCTCTCTTCTGTCGATGCGGCGCACCTGCCTTTGCATGTTCACGTGAGGCTACCCAAAATCGAAAAGAGGGCTCTTGCCATCGGTCGTATGCTGCACGTACATCCCCCCCCCCGCTCACTCCTCCCCCCTTTTTTTTTTAAAGGGGGTTGCCTTGCTTTTGCGAATCAACGCATGCGTGTGTGTGCGTGTATGATCGTATCTCATGAACAGCGATGACAAGTTACAACTGTGCGTTTTACTTTGATGTACGACTTCTTGTGTAGCGCCTCGACCCGCTCGGTGGGGAGAGGCGCACCCAGTTGGGCGGACTCTTTCACACTTGTGCACCTGAGCGGACACCTCGTATCCCTCCCCCTTCTGTCACATTCCCCCTTTTTCTTCTTCTTTCCCTCGCTCTTTCGTTATCCTGTTCTCTTCTTTTTTTTTTTAATCTGTTGTCGCGGACACCTCAGTCTTGCTATGCTACACCGTGTCGCGTGCAGGCTCTGCCGTCGACCCCCAGCCACGTCAGGTCCGCATTGGCGGCAGCAGCAAAACCACTCAACCCGGCCCCCACCTACTTCACAGATCCGCTCGCGACCTTCACACGCCCTGCGGCAGAACACACCGGATGAGGCCACGCCCGCGGCGGCACGGCTCGCAGAACGCCTGCGAGGCTTGGAGGCAGTTGGCAACAACGCCCCTTTCGACCTCCAGCGGCATTTAGGAGAAGCTATGGATGCCAGTGAGGCCTCACGCGCAGACGCGATGGCCGATTCCATGCTTTCCCGCCGCAGTTGGGCGGAACAGGGGCGTCTGAGACGTGCGGATGACGCGCAGGACACCGCTTTTCCTACCCGGTTGCGTGCCGCGCCTTCATCGACTCGCCGCCCTCGCCGCACCGTCGAGACGCTGATGCGTGAGCGGGCGCGAGAGCCAGCGACGCAGACACAGGACCTGGCGGTGTTCGCAGAGGATGACGTCATCATGAACGTGCCCCTCTCGCTGCGGCACCTCTCGGCTGCTGCCGCGTCCGCTGCCGACTCGCCGGCGACCACGGGTGCTATCGACGAGCTCAAAGCACACGCCTCGAAGCACAAGACGAATCGCAGCGAGGACACCCTTGGGTCTTCGGCTTCCTCTTCACGCGATGTGGAGTGGCACCCGTCCGCGCGTGGCATCGGGCAAGATGTCGTCGAGCTCGTCACGGATGCCTTCCGGGAGCAGCGCGAGGCTGAAATTGCGAAGCGCCGCAAGGTGCTGTACGATCTCACACACCCCAATCCCGTCGACTACACATTTAATGGCAAGCTCGTGCCTCCACCACCGCTCAACTTTGGACGTATCACGGAGGAGGCTATCCAGCTCGGACACCAACTCATCGCGGAGCAGGCCTACTCGCTGGTGCGTAAAGCCGGCACACGTGCGGATGCCGAGGCCGAGCACGTCCCCACAAGCGAGGCCAACACCGCGAACATGCTCGAAGGCGGCGAAGGGACGGGGCCCAGCAGCCACAACGCGCGAAAGCACGTCGGCGCACGGGCAAACAGCCGTGCCAGTCAAGCGCACCGTGGTCGGAAGCGAGAGGAGAACATCTTCCGTGACCACAACTTTTTCTTCGAGATCAACGAACTTTATCAAGAAATTGTTCTCGTGGGCAAGGCCTGCGCGGGCAAGTCGAGCTTGCTGAATGCGCTGCTTGAGCAGAAGGTGGCTAAGACGAGCAGCACACCGAACACGACGCGTCAGATCAGCTTCTACCAGTCCGTCACGCCAGAGGCGCTGCGAGATTTTCACGCTCGGGAGCGGCACAACAACTTAGTCAAACTGCCTGGTGGTGGGCGGCAACTGACTTTTGTGGACATGCCCGGGTTCGGTATTGAGGGGATGAGCGAGAAGTGGCGTGACGCCGCGATTGAGCTGACAGATGCGTACTTTGGCGTGCGCCGGTCGGTCAACACGGTTCTGTTCTGTATTGACTGCGAGCGTGGCCTCACGGCGGGTGACGTCAAGTACTTTGAGTGGCTCGAGAACGTTCAGGGCGTGTTTTACATTGTTCTGACCAAGTGCGACGCCGTCTCTCACACGCGACTTTGCGCGGTGATGCGGCAGATCTACGAACTCATCACACGCAAGCGCCGCAAGTTCCGCAAAGTCTTCCCGTTTATTATCCCAACCTCTGCCAAGACGGGTATGAACATGGACGTACTGCGCGGCCTCGTCACAGAGACGTCTGGGATTCTCCCCGGCGACAAGCTGCGTGACCTCTTGCAGCGCAAGAAGGAAGCCATCACGCAGCTCGCACTCGAGAACGAATCCCAGCGTCTCCTCGCGGTGCGTGCGGAGGAGAGGGAGGAGGCGAAGCGGCTCTTTCTGCAAACTCATCACGTTGCTCAACTGGGCGGCTGTGACGCAGTGGCGCAGACCACTCAGCCCGCGGTGCCTTTTCAAGACAACCCAGGCAGTTGCAATGATGCTCACATCACCCGAGAGAACGCAAAAGACGACGACGATGACGATGTCTTTGTGCCTCTTGATGGCATGCCTGCCGAGCCATCTCCCTCTGGCGTTTCTCTCTTCATTGGCAACCCACGCAACGCACACACCACGCGCCGTCTCGTGGGCGATAAGACACAATCCCCTCCTAACCACACAAGTGATGACTCGTTGGGTGCCTCTGAATCTGTCGGTGAGGGCGCGGCAGCACAGTCTAGTCGCGACGCCTTTCTGAGCTGGCGCCAGCAAAACCCACTGGAGTACCAGGAGACCCCCTACGGAAAGGTGCGGTTTCGCCTCAACACGGGCCTCGACAACCCTCTCTCTGAGATTCTCAAGATGGGACCCGACGAGACCGCGTCGCCAGATTCGAACCTGTCTGCCGAAGGCGCCGAGGTGCCAGACGAGGCAGTCCCCGCTGCCCGTGTGCAAACCCCGGTGAGTGCTGTGATTGGTCTCGATGGCACGCCTTCCAGTGACTCAATGCCCCCGCCGTCGTCATCGTCCTCCTCTTCGTCTTCCATGACAAGCTCATCCGCGACCGGTGCCGTCTCGCGCTACCTTGACGTGATGACTGCATACGCCACAACGCCACACGAACTGCGGGGTCGGCGTGCGGCCCGTGAGAAGGAAGCCCGTTGGCGCCGACACTACGCCCCGCGCTTTCTCGCGGAGGACGGGGAAGGTCGGCTCTCCGAGTACAGCGCTGGGAAGAAGACGGGCCCCTCTCTCGTCAGCGCCACCACCCGCGTGGACCAGCGCAAGGCGGCGTGGAAGGCGCGGCAGCTGCAAGCGCTTCTGCAAACCGAAAGCCCCGATGCGCCGTGGTCCTCGTTGCCGCGTCTGACGCAGAAGATTAACGCGCTCAAGGAGGAGGCAGGCGTGGTTGGACGGCGGATGCGAAAGAAGGATGTCGCAGCCTACCTCAAGACTGCCGGCAGCGTCACCGAATCGTTCGAGAAGTTCGAGGGCGAGGTGACCGCTGCGGCGTACATGAACGAGGTGCGGCAGGCCAAGACGATGCGATCCCAGCAACAGATGCACTTCAACGCCACAGCCAAAATCAACTACCGGTCGATGCCACCAGGTTTGTGGAAGGCGTACGGCAAGAAGGACACACACTGGCCCACCCCACGTGTGCTTGGCCGTGACCAAGACGAGAGCCACGGCCGGAAGTAACTCAATTGTGCGTGTATGTGCGTGCTAGGCACCGCAAGGGCCGATCATCTTTACAGAATTAAGAAGTGTGTGCGTGTGTGTGCGTGTGTGCTTTGCTGCAGACAAATACACTACAAACCACCACCACCACCACAACAAAAACAAGAGTAAAAAAGAGAACGACCAGAACTGGAAAGCTGCACAATGAACAAACAAGCACACAAAACGCACCGCTATCATCGTAGGCTGGTGACCTATCACGCATCTCTCATGATGCACGCTGAGCCACGAACTTGTCAGACCTCCGCACCAGAGGCGGATGAAAGCATCGATCGGTTACCTGTCTGCCTCATCATGTTAACCGCGACACCTTTTTCTTTCTCTCTCTCTCATTCTTTTCCTGGTCTGCAAAACAACAACAACAATCACCACCACCAACAACAGAATTTAGCAGATGGAGGTGTACCAACGCATCACAGAGCGCGTGCGTGGCGCTCTCTGGGCACATCATCGACGACTCATGCCCGAGCGTCAGTTCCACCGCATTCTCGCGTACGTGTACAACAACAAGTACGAGCACCAGATCCGGTTCGACAAGATGGAGGTGATTGGCACGGAGTGGGATGGCCGCGTGGAGGTGGTCACAACACCTTCTGGCTTCCTCAAGCGCGTGCGTGTGAACCCGGAAGTCGAGGACCTCTCCTTGCATCGCCAAAAGCTTCTCGTGCTGTCTGCCTACTCCAAGGCCTGCAAGGAGGGGCGAGCGCTGATGGAACAGGCGGAGATGAACGTGTACGCCCAGTTCCTGAAAGACCTTAAGCCGATCATCATGGGCATTCGCGATAATCCGGAGTTCTACACCGTGCCAGAGGATGCGATTGAAACTCTCGGCGGCACCATGCGTCGGCAGAACGCGCCAGGGGAGGAGGAGTTGACCTACCGCACGATCCCCGCTGCCAAGGCCCACCAGCCTGTGGATGAGGTGAGACGGCGCTGGGGTTGGGAGCAGCACTGGCTCTCCACGCAGCAAGGTCGACGCTGGGCTCACACGTTGCGTGGCAAGGAGTACTTGGCCAAGCAGATGCCGCAGAACCGTGTGCGTGGCTCGCCTGGCGCGAAGAAGCAGGCGCTGCCGTTTGAGCTTCTGGCACCGTACACGCCGATGGATGAAGGCCGCCTTGTGAAGAAGAACTGGATGGCCTACCTCGATAACAAGCACGTGGCGGAGAGCCTGTGGACACGGACCAAGGTCGCTGATCGTGAAAAGAAGCTGCGTGAGCTTCAAGAGAAGGGCCAGGCGTGGCATCGTCCTATTAATGATGACGCGGCGCAGAGATGGTAAAGATGGACGGGTCTGGCGTGATTTGATTTGGCTTGGCTGGTTTCGCCCAGCATACTGTTCGTGATGGCGCAGCGTGGTGCGCTTCTCTGCGTGTGAGCATGCGAGTGAACGAAAAAAAAAAAGAAAAAAAAAATAGCCCTGAGAACGAAAAACAGGGCAGCGGCCCACAGCTTCCCTCCCCTCCGACTCACAACGTGCACTCAAAATAGCGCAGAGAAAAGAGAACAGCTGACCGCGTACAGAGCGTGCGTTTCAGGTGAATAAGCACGTGTGGTGCGCGAGAGAAAAACAACAAAACAAAGTTGCTCTCTTCCACACTGTCGTCTGTTGGTGTGTTTGTGCCCGTGACGGTTTTGGGCGAGGGACCAACAGGCATATTGACAGGGCTGACTCCACCAGAGGTGGGGGGAGGGCCTATATATTTTTTTTTTTTTGTGTACTTGCCCTCTATGCAGCCAAGGTCATTTTGGTCTCCGCGATGCTCATGACGTTTGCTGTTTCCCCATGCGATCTATCACTGTTTATCCTGCTACTATTCTTTTCACCCCCCCCTTTTCCGTGCGTCTACCTTTCTGTCGTCGCTACAGTCTATTCTGTGCGCAAAAACAACAACAACAACAACAACAACACTACTGCGAAGAGTAGCACAGAGGACACACGCAGTCACATACGAAGAACATCCTCCAACATCCCAGAAAACACTGGCAACAACAACAACAAAAAAAAAACTGGAATTCGTGAATGACATCGGTCAGCATTGGCGAGTTTGAGTACTCCCATTCATCTTCGTCTCTCTCGTCCTCCTTGCATGTGAGCGCGGAGACGCCAGAGAGACGGCGAGGCCCCACGCACGGTGAGCCCGCGTCGTACTTTTTCTCTGAAGGCGGCATCAGCCCTGGGTCACACACGGCCGTGTACGACCGCGCGGTGCCTGCTCAGCCACACCACAACGGCGTGGAAGCGGACAACGCCTTTGAGTGGAGCCCGTCGTCATCGATCTCCGCCAGCACCTCGCCCCGTGCACGCCAGCTCGGCGCTGAGAGCATGGGGAGCCCAGAGAAGACCGCCTACAGTCTAGATGGCGGCCTGTCCTCGCCCTCCCGATCCCGCTCGTCGAGCCAGCTTCGACCGCATCACGCTCACAGCGCGGCCTCGTCCGCCACGCAGCTCACGCTTCCCACACTTCATCCTGTCCGCGATGGAACTGCCTCGACCTCACCGGCGGCCCCGGCAACGTCCGTGGAGCCGCGGCGCCTCAGCACCACGCGTTCTTTTGACCGCGATGATGGGCCGCACTGCGACAAAAAGGCAGGCGACGAGGAAAAGGAGGAGGACGCCGCGGCGCAGCGCTCGCCCCTGCCCACCGCGGTGGAAACGCCTGTTCGACAAGCACTCGCAGACCGCTTCGATGGTGATGTGCCAGTACGTGTGGTGGTCTCTCCACCTTCTTCGTCCTCTTCGTCACCGATTCCCACACACGCTGCTTCGCGACGACAGCCCCGTGCGGACGCCGAGCCACGTGCGTTGGGCCGTGAAGAGGCTGCCGCACAGGGTTCCCCTTCCGGCCAGGCACACACGGGGGAGACGAGGCCCTCTGCGACATCACGTTCTCATCGACTCACCTCACCAAGCCATGCCGCCACACACTCTCCGCACAAGCGAGCCCCGCCTCCTCCTCCCAGAGCCTGGCGCGGTGAAAAGAGCGCGAGCCGATCTCTCTCCGCCTCCCAGCCGAGACGAAGCCCGAGCACACAAACAAATGGACAACTGCACTTCAACTTTCTCGACGATGACGACGACGCGTCAGCCGAGCGGCCGCCTTCTCTCTCACCCCCGCCGACGCTGCGCCAGGACGAGATGGCGCGTCTAGCTACTACCCAAGAACCTACCCCGGAAGACACCAGAGAGGCACACCACAACGAGGAGGAGGAGGGCCTCGGGGTGGTGCTGGAGCTGCAGGATCGTCTCAGTGCTCCACGTGAACCGTCAAGTGGCCCTGCCGGCCGTGTGCACGCGACACAGCCGCACTCGATCGATGCCGATGGCGGAGCTGACAGTGATGCCGGCACGGAGGACGCAGACGGCGTGGTACGTTCACCTGAGCCTTCCGCGCTGCGGCAGCAACCACACCAGCCGTCGGTCCCCCGCAAATCGAGCCTGCCTTCACGCGACAGAAGTGCGCCTACGAAGAGCGTGACTGTGAGCACCAGTATGGCCGACGCACCTGGGCCTTGGTGCGAGGACGCACCTGTGTCCGCGACGACGTGGCAACCTGCCCACACCATCTCATCGCATCCGGCGCAATTCTCTTCTGCACCGTCGCGATCTGCCTCGCGGTCACCCTCTGCCTCCGCCGTCGCCGTGTCTCCTCTGCGCGGGACGACATCACCACCCTTTCAATCGCGACTCGATGCGAACAGCAGGCGGCGGCTTTGTTTGCACACGGCCTCCGCTGATCGCGGCGGCACCCCTTCTGCGCTTCGGCATAGCCGTCGCAGCTCACTCGATGCCTCTTTGGCTGGACATGGTGTGTCAGACGCAGACGGCGAGAACACCGCGCAGCTGCTCTCTTGCGACGATGCAGACGGCAGTGGTAGAAAGCCGTGCACCAGAGAGACGTCGCTGAATAGCTCCGTGGTGTGCGCTGCCGAGCCGCTGCTCTTCACGGCGTTACGTGGCGACGACGATGTCGCCCGTGCGGCCACCCACACGACGAGCGCATCTGTGCCACAACCTGGTCAGATAGGCGTCACCAGCATTCTCACATCGCCGCGCTACGGCACGATTTCGGGCTCGACGCTGCGCGCGGTGCCATTCAAGAGCGCCTCTGCGACGTCAGGTGTGCCTCCTGCCGGACGGGAGAGCCGTGAGAGTGGCAACCCGCTTCCCTACCAAAGCACGGACACGGCATCGGCTGGGGCGTCTGTCTCACTGCTGCGCCGATCCAGTCTGGTCCAGCGGCCGACCACTTTTCGAAGCAGTGCCATTCGTGCACGTGGAGAGACGGCGAGCTCACACGGGGGTAATCGTACGTGGCAGGGTGCGTCATGCGTCAGCGCCATGCCATCACGGATGACCGAGAGCGGAGCGGCGGTGGCCGCGTCACGGGCGACACGGACGGACCCTAGCGACACTTTCCATGTACAATTCATTCCTTACGTCTCCACGCGTATCTCCCCTGCGCGTGCACAGACAGCTACTGCTCAGCACACGGTCGCCGGTTCTCCTTCGTTGCGGACCGGTGCAACGGTGAACGACTCCGCCACATCACCGATTGCACGGACGCAGGCAGTGCCTTCGTCGTTGTGGTCTTCGTACGCGGAGGGGGCGGGCTTGACCAGTGAGGCCATGCATTCGCCGAAGCCACGCAACCCTGCGCAGAGGTCCTCTGTGGCGCAGCCTTTCCGAGGCACGCCGGAGCAGAAGTACGCCGCTCCGCCCCCACTGCAGCCGCCTCACACTGGTCGTAGCCCACAGCTCCTCTCCGCCGAGGCGCACTACGTGCTGGGAAGTGGTCATGGCGTGACGGCCCACACCGACCCCGCCTCCACCTCGGACGCGTGCGACCGTCTTCTTGACGCCGTGGAGGAGACGCGCGCCATCACACGGCTACTTGCACAGAAGACGTTGGCGCACGCCGAGGCGTGCGATCGTGAGAAGGTGCGTTTGCTTGAGTCGCACTTCTGGCGCACCTTGCAGACCGAGTGGTGTTACTGTCTGACCGTGGAGAGGCTGCTGCAGGATCGGGCTGAGGCGGCAACAGCCGCGGCTTCTACCAGGCAGCGGACTTGTGAGTGGTCACCGGTGTCGGCGTTGGCCCTCCCTGCTCACCGGTCGCCGTCGCGCGGCACGATGTTTAGCGCGTTTGCAGAGGGGAGCCACGCTACCACTCCCAACGAGACGTACTTGGCCAAGACCGGACTCACCAATATGGAGTCAATTATGAAGGAGCAGAGTGCCTTGGCGGAGGAGCTGCAGTACCTCTCCAGCGCCCTGGCAGAGCTGACCGCACAGCACGCGTGCTGACGTCTGTGACTTGAACCGGCCATAGTGAGAGCAGGTGAAAACCACTTGACCACCACTACCACCAACAACGAAAGGAGAGATGGAGAGAGAGAGAGAGTAGTCGGAGAGCGTGAGTCAATAACTTTCTCCTCCTTCTCTGTTGTTCTGTTTACGCTTGCCTTCCGTCCACTATTCTTTCTTCGTATCGGGCAGGCAACATCACAAGTTAAGGAAACGAGCGAACAGGCCAAGAAGACGACGATATGTCTGTTTTATGGATACAATGTAGGAGCTGGCGAGGTCTGTGCTCCAATCAAGGCCCCAATCATCACGCACAGCACACGCGTCACCACATCTAGGGCAATCACGATGGGTGTGTGCACATCTACATGGCCACCACCATCCGCGCAGACGTGCACATTATCGAGACCGTCTTACTCGACACACTGTGCGTGTGTGTGTGCTGTTCATGCACGTGCCGTTTACTTGCCTCCACCAAACACCATCCGATCACACATTCCCTCCTTGCCTGTCTCGCCTTCGTAACTGCTTTTTCTTTTTGTTCCTTTGTTTCAAACACCACCCGCACCATTGTGGTGAAAAAGAGAAGAGAACAAAACGAAAAACAAACAAGGATCAACACCACCCACCCACACACATAGAATAGTCGTGGCTTGCGCATCGAGATCGCGCTGCGCAGTTACAACAACACGTCTTCTTTCTGCACACAAATCGTTGATGTTATGCACCAGATGATCTTGCGGTCACGGCCGGCGAGGCCGTCACAGTTGTCGTGCTTGTTAGTTTTGACCCTGATCACTCTTGTCGTGGCAGGCGCGGCCGATGGCGAGTATGGCTCTGCCTCCGATGTGACCCCCACCACGACAACACCCCCCAAAAAGAAGAGTAACATCAAGCTGGTGGCTCTCGTTGTCCTTGTCATCCCTGCAGTCGGTCTTGCCTACCTCATTTTTGTCTTGTGCAAATGCTACAAGGCACGCAAGATGGCCAATGACCTACGTCTCAATGGCGAGCGGAAACCTGGAGAGGTGGACGACCAAGAGCTCGGACGGGCCCTCGACGGTGGCGCGTGGCTGTCCCCAACACCGGCAGATCGTGGTGGTGCGGCAGGCCTCGCGACCACGGACACCGGTAAAGCAGGATACGAGGAGGAATTCGATCCCGTCGCCAAGCAGGCGGCCGCGCAGAAGGAGCGTCGGGCGCGGCGTCGGCTCGCTGGTAAGCAGCAGGAGAACGGCAAAGATAAGGGCCGCAACGCCGACGGTCTCTTCTCCCCCGCGTCGGGCTCCGGCAGCGATGAGATATCCTCGGAGGAGAACGACGAAGACGGTGCGGCACCGACCATTTATGCCACCACGATGGACCCCAACGGATCCTTCCGAGGCGGGCAGAGCGACGCCTCGGCTGCGAACGTGTTCTTCTCCAACGCAGCCGGCGCGGACACCCCACTTGGCATCAACGTAGGAGCGGCAGGGGCGCGTCCTATTCACCATGACCCGGAGCTGTACAACGTGACCTCCAGTGTGCTCATGAACATGTACCACGACCACGCAGGATCTCCCAACGGAGACGTTCAGTTCACCAGCGATGACGAGGCTCTTGGACTGACTGACGGTGACGCACTGGGTGGCTCTGGCCCGCCAAAAGCCACCACCGCTGCCGTGCGCATCAACCAGGAGGATCATCCAAGTGCGCTCCCTCGCGTCCTTCAAGGTCCTTCTAGTCCGGTGGGACCGCTGGCCGTGCGCACGCCATACCAGCACCGCCGCGAAGCAAGTCACAACTTTGAGAGTATTCTCTCTTCCGCGGCCGCACCGCTTCCCGTCTCCGCAAGCCTGCGTCAGCGCGGCCCGGGGTCGGCGGCCGACGAGGAAGGTGATGACGAAGAGGAAGAGGAAGAGGAAGAGGAGGAGGAGGAGGAGGATCAGACTCTGAGTAGTATGCCGGCGTCATCGCCCAGCAAGTATGCCACACCCGCTGCCGGTGCGCGAACAGCGGCGGCCGCGCAAAGCGGTGCCGATGAGGACGATGAGGAGTATGAATACGAGTACGAAGACGAGGAGGAAGAGGATGCACCCGTAGCACGCCCTGGAAGCGGCTTCCGTCGGTGAGCAAGCAGGGTGATGTCCATTGACTTCACGCGATCGTGCACTTCCCCTTTTTTCTTCTCTTCGGTTCTCCTTGTCCTCTTGCAGCCAGCATACTTCTCTGTGCGTTGTCACCGATACTCGTGTGCGTGTGTGCATGCACGTGTCGATTCTCATAAATTGCTTGCACCAACTTCTCTTTCTTTTTGCTTGCCGAACACAAACACAGTTGCTTACTGTCTCTTTTTTCTTTTCCTTTTTTTAGGTCTGCCGTCTTCGCTGGACCGTGAAAAGAAAAGACAACATTACTGTTTTATGGTGCACGGCGATCGCGCGGGGCCGTCGAACAGCTTCTCCAGACAGCTTTTCCGTGGGGCCGCCGGAAGAGGTCCGTCAGCGCCCTACGCTTTCTTCTCTGTCGCCTCGGCTCTCTGAAGAAGTTATATTAACCGCTGCAGAAAAGCTGAGAGAATATCTGAGTTCGCGTTCATCACCGTGCCTCGCTTACTCTGCATTCCCCGTAATGATGACGAAAGAAACACGGGATGGGGGTGCTGGGTCACTATGTTTGTCTCTGCTCTTTCTGCTTCAATCGTTTTCTCTTTCTGTGTCTCCTCTTGCGCCTTCTTCTTTCTTTTTTTTTCCGCACAGGCTTGTCTCTTTTTTGTTTTGGCCTCCAGCGTTGGCTTCCCTAGTAGGCATGATTCGCAGATGCTTGTGGGATCACAAAACACTGCCCTACAAACCGTCGTCGCCGTGCGAGGTGTTCTATCTCGTGCCGGGCGACCCTATTCCTCGTATTGCTGTGCCGAATGCACGCGGGGAGTACACATCCCTCGCAGCCGGCCTGCCATACCAAGAGCGTGTCGTCGTGCACGCGCGGTACGTGTGCGAGCATGCCCCTCCACCGCTCCTTCGAGATGCCGCCGTGCAGACAGAGGCGGACCTCCCTGCTGAGATTAAAGCCTTGGCAGAAAGACGTGCGTACTGACAGGGAAGGAGCTGATCACGCCATGCTTTGATTACGGTTTCTTTCTCTCTCTCCTTCCCACCGTACCGCCTTTTCTACTGATCCTTTTCCCGTCTGTTGTGATGCGACTAACTTGCTTTGAAATGAACAATTATACCAAAACGCAACTCTATCTATCGGCCTGAATGCTTGTTCTGTGAACCCATCGCCAGTGCCGCTCGCCTTCACCCCCTGTTCACCTCGTACGCGCGCCTTTGCACGTTCTGACCCCCCCACCCCTCCCTTTCCTCAACCACACACATCGTTTCAACTCCCTCATTTCAAATTTTATTGTCTCCCTCTCCCTCTCCCTCACCCTCTCCCTCTCCTTTTTTTTTTTTTGCAGAAAGTCCGAATCAATTATCATCGCGTTTGTTATCCGAACCAAAAAAAAAAAAAAACATGGCCGCCGCCCCTCAGACGAATGTGTATCAGCTGCCCATGGAGCAGCTGGAGGGTCTTAAGAAGCAGCTAGACCAGGATGTGCGTAGCCTTGGCGGCGCCTACGACGGTCTGTACAATGGCCGCAACAGCTACCTCGATAATCAGGAGGCCATTGAACAGTACCGCAAGTTTGCTGAGCAGGCAAAGAAGTCCACGGAAACACAAGAAGTGCTCGTGTGCATGACGTCTTCCCTCTTTGTCCGCGGCGAGCTGGTGCCGAAGGACTCTGTGATGGTGGACGTGGGCACGGGCTACTTCCTCGAGCAATCCACATCGCGCGCCAAGGAGTACTTTGGCTCTCGTGCTGCGCAAATCAAGGAGAGCATGGACACCCTAGAGAAGACCATTGTCTTGAAGCAGAAACAGCAGAACCAGGTCATCGATGCACTCCAGCAGAAGGCCGCGGCGATGCAAGCTTATCAGTCCGCTCCGCAGGCGTAAGTGTCAATGGGAGAGAAAAAGAATGTGCCATCACGTACAACTGTGTCGCACCAGATTTTTTTCTCTCTCCCTTTCTCTTTCTGTTTCCTTGACTGTGACTGCTCGCCTCCTCGCTCCCCTGCGCACTGAAGGCAAAACAAGCAAACGTGTTTGTGTACTGTGCCCACAGCTAACAACCAATGTCTTTACTAAACCGGCAACGGCCGTGTGGGTGTGTGTGTGTGTGCCGTCCGCAATTTCCGACCTGTTTCATAAGAAAAATAAAACAACAACAACTACAACACACACAAAAAAAAAATGTATAATCTTTCCTTTTTTCTCTACTTACCAGGACGATTGGAGTAAGTGCGCGTTTCTCCTTTTGACCTGGTGAATGGATAAAAATGCTGTTGGTGCTCGAAAGAAAAAGAGTACGCACAGCTGCTAGGAGGCAAGTCTTAGCTGCTCCCTATCCGCGGCACTCTGCGATATCCCCCCTCTTTTTTAATTTTTGGTTCTTCCCGCGGATACGCAACTGTTGGTACTGGTCTGCGTGTCTCTTGGCCGTGGCGCCATGACGCAAGAACATGCCCCACCCCCGTCGAGTTGGCCATCAATACAGCGTACATCACAGCAGGCGGCTTCCCCGTCGCGTGGTACTCAGCTGCTCACACGTCACTTGCGCGTGACTGTACACCTTCTTTCTTCACTTTTGCAATTTCTCCAACACCTTGCTCGTTTATGTTTTCACCTGCTGCGCGCTCATACTTGAGAAGAACACCAATAGAAGGAGCCCAATCACACACAGGCTTCGGGTTCTCTTTCTCTTTTCTTTCTCTCTATTTACTGTCGTTTTCTCGAAGCATTGCTTCTTTAAAGCACACCTTTTAGAAACTACCAGTACCCATCTTTCTCTCTTTTTTTTTCCACTGTTTAGAACGCCTCTTTGGCGTTTTTTTTTCTCACCTGTCCCCATAGACCCTGCACAGGAAGAAAATATTATATATATTTTTTTTTTTTTTTTACAGCTGAATTGACATCAACGCTTTCTCTCTTTCTCTCAGTGACACCATGACCACGTACACCACTGAGGCTGCCTCTGTGCCGTTTTTTGCCGTCCAACCGCAGCGCACACGGGCACCCACACACCAGCGACCTCAGTCGTCCCCCCACCCCCCACAGGGTATGGCACCGCCCCCACCGCCCATGCATGGACCCGCTGGTGGTCACGTGAATGGCCCCCAGGCTGGCAGCCGCAGTCCCTTCACCTACCCCCGCATGGCGGTGCCTTCCGATGAGTTCTTCCAGCGTGCTCATCACAGCGGGGCCTGTGCGGGCCCGCAGCACATGATGCCTCAGGCCGGGGTGGGCCTGCAGTTTGTCGATCCGTACGGGCCCCACACGACGGCAGCGGGCTCGTACGGCAATGGCTGTGGGCAGCCTTTCCCCTCTACCCGCCGTGCGGACATGCGGCCTCCCAGCATGTACCCCAATGTGCCTGCACCGCCACTACCCTCTTCAACTCTCCCCGCACCGTTGCAGACCGCGCCTGGTGCTTTCCTCAACACGTCCTCCAGCTGGATACAGGACCAGACCCCCATCAAGATGCACAACATGAGCCACTTTTACGAGGAGCACTCGTCGATGCTCAGCGGTGCCACCCCTGCTGGACTGACTGCGTCACGGATGAAGGAGTCGCGCGTGGGGGCATCCCGGCTCGGCGCTAGCGCGATGAGTGGCGGAGGCGGCAACTCTCCGTCGCTGCTCTTGTCCCCACAACAAGGCTTCTCGGGCGTGGCGCTGGAGAAGGACCTCCTGCAAGCCCACAAGGACGAGCTGGTTCAGATTCTGCTGGAGCTGGCGAGCTGCGACGTGGCGGCTTCGTCTTTCATTCACACCAAGGCGCGCTTCTTCGCATTTCGCCGTGATGTGGGCCAAGACACGCTCGACTGCGATGACGGGTCCTGTGCCGATGGTGGTGGTGGCCTCGCGGCCACGACCTCTGACAACAGCTCGGCGATGAACCGGTCTAATGAGCGTGGTGCCAAGCGAGACACGCTGCGGCCCAACGAGAGGAGCACCAATGCAAATGATCAAACACGCACATGGGCACAGCTCCACGACAGTGAGGACGTAGCCTCGGCGATCGACTCGCTGAGCCACCAGGACAGTGCCATCCATGGCGATACCTCGCGGCTGCTCTTCAGCGCCACCGACTCTCCCTCGGCGATGGAGGCAGCCAAGACGCCCTTATCCGCAGACAAGGCGGGCTCTGCCTCCAACACATCGGCTCCACAAGGCCCTTCGCTGCGTCCGTCTTCGCTGAACCGGCATCGCAGCGGCCGTACGCCAGATCACGCACAACCACCCCCCGCCCGTGCGTCCCCGCAGGCTCGCCCTTTCAGCGCGGACTTCCACCCGTGCCTGCGCTGGTATGGCACGTGCCGCAATGCGACCAGCTGTGTGTACGTGGCCCTGCCGCAGAATGTGTGCCTGAACTGGATCCGTGGCGCGTGTGCGGCGGGGACGGAGTGCAGCGGCGTCCATCGCCTGCCCGAGTCGTGCCCTCCTGAAGTCCAGCGCATCTTCGACCTCAGCCATGGCGTCGTGGACCGCAGGGTGGCGGGTGCGATGGCGCAGCCGCGGCCGCAAGGCCTCTTTGCTGCGGCCGCACCGCCCTCTGCCGTGGACTGGCAGAGCTCGGCTCACAGCAGTGCAGCACGGCCCATGACGCGGTCGCCTGATGCCGCCTCCTTGCGGGGTCCGCACACGCCACGCCATCAGGTCTTCGTGCACTCGGCGGACCAGGCTCCTTCGGCCCTGCTGGTGCAAAGCTCGCACCGCACCGGAGAGACCGAGCTCGGCGGCGGCGGCCCGCAGGATACGGTCGTGACGGCCTCCCCCTCACGGGCTGCCTCTTGCTCCGATGACACCCTTGACGCGCTTCTGGAGCAAGGCCTGCGTCCTGCTTTGCAGACAGCATCGTATCCACGCGCAAATCAATCCGGCCGCAGCGAAGACGGCGATGAGGACGGGGCTGGTCCGGCCGTGTTTCGTTGTTTGAACGACAGCTTCGCCCGTGCTGCTGAGGAAAACAGCAACACCTCGAACGGAAGTGCTTAGAGAGACGCACACACACACACCAGCACAATATTGCGACGTACAAGCAAGCGCGCGATGCGGCAACAGGACGAACAGCGCGTGGAGGAGGCGGAGGGATACATACCACCAACGTGGAAGAGACAACGTGACTTTGCAAGAGCTATTTGACAGCACGATAGATTCGATTCCTCACTACTTCCGTGTTGCTTTGTTGTTCGCTTTGCGCATATGCGCGTCGCTTTTCCACCTCCCCTCCCCAAACGTTGGTACATACATACCTTAATAGATGACTACATACATGGATCTACATACATTGGCTCATTTTTTTTTCAGAAATGTTCTTTTTTCTTGTTGTCATTGGGGCTCCTTTTCCTGCGAAGGGAAAACACAAATGTGCACACTGACAAGACTGTAAAGCTCAAGACGGCTCACATCGCTCTCGCTTTCAATTATATATTCACTATTTGCTCAGTGTTTCTCTTTGGCATCAGTCTTATTCACTTTTTTTCGCGTCTTCCTTTCTGTTTTTTCCCGATAGATTGCTTCGCCAGGGTTTCTCACCTTTTTTTTTGTCTGTCTGCCTAGTGCACCAAATGAATTAACAGACTTACGCAACTCCAACTCATATATCTGTTTATCTCTCTTTCTCTATATATTGTCGATGTCATGCACAATGCCTTGTTGGCTTCTTCTCTTTCCCCCTTTCCCCCTCTGCCTGTTCGATGACTACTTGACACAATCTGAGCAAAACCAAAGATCCGTTTTTTTTTTGTGTGGCCTCTTCGTGGTCTACATCGACCCGCTGCGTATTGAATCACTGAAAAGCAATGACTGGAGTTGTCGTCGTTACTCCAGTTCGCCCCACGTATGCCTTACCTCTGCGTCTCCCTCGCCCTGTCGTGGAATCGGGCGTGGCAGCGACGTGGCAATGATGCAATGATTCACTTTGAGCGTCTTCTCCGTGACGCACGACGCGTATACACAGACATGCAGGTGCTCTATCACTTTCCGTTCGCCATTCGCCCACCCTCTCTCTCTCTCTCGCTCTCCTCCCCTTACTGCCATCTCGTGCATCTAAATCCCAGTCACCGACACGTACTTCGTGACGGTTAGGCCATAGCATCGCACGCTCTTGGTTGACTGTGTGCATACCTCAGCATTTTTTCTTCTTATTGTACTGCTCCGTGCTGGCTTGCCCTACTTTCCTCCCTTCCTCCCACCAGCTCCCCCTGTGCCTCTCCCTCTCTTGGGTCCTTCCACACGGTTCTTGACCTCTGTTGTGCATGCTGCGATCACTGGTGTCCTCGCGTGCCGTGTACTGCCGGCCGTGGCACACGCTGCTGTCCAGCCAGCGCCTCCAAAGCTCGGCACAAGCCGTCGGCGTGGTTGGAGCGACTTCCACGAACGGGTCAGTCTCCCTCGATGACGTGCTTGCCTTGTGGAACGAGGGCAACCTCTTTTCTCTCTCTGTGCAGCAGATGCAGGAGTTTCTCCAAGGCGCCGGTGTGCCGCTGCCTCAGTCGTCCTCGCCGACGATGCGGAAGGCGTCTCTCGTTCGGCGTGTGGAGGAGTACCTCAACGCGAAGGAGGCGGCGGCGGCAAGCACCCCCGCGTCCAGTTCCTCAAGTCCAGCCGGCGGCCGTCTTGGTGAGTACGGCCAGTGGGATCGCCACTCCACCCCACCTGCTACGCTGCTCGACCTTGCCCAGTCCGGCTTCTACGATGGCGCGGCGAACTTGGTGCCCAAGGCATTCCAACTACTGCCAACGGGCAGCTCAGCAGAGATGACGGTGTCGCGGGTGAACACGAGTGCATTTCCTGGCTTCCCGGCCAACACGGAGTGCTACACCCTCACGGCGACGGCAGCTGATGTAGCCGTTCAGTCTCGTTTTAGTCGCGTGCTGCAGTGGTGCTTTCTGAATATGAGCAACTTGCAGATGGACGGTGAGCTGTGCATGAGCTTGGGTAAACTCGTGCTGCACAAGCAGGCGATGTACCGCAATGAAGAGGTGGTGTCCGCGTACACGCTGCAGCAGCGACTTCAGCTCACACACCCCTACACGTGGGTGACCACGGTGCCGGAGTCGGCTATCCCGCGCGTCGAGGCCCTCCTCGAGGCAGAAGGCTTCCACCCCGTGAAGGACGCTGCTAATAGCGATGGGGCGTCTGCTGCGACAGGTCTTGTGTACGAGGGTCACGTGAAGCGCGCGAAGGATGTGCTGGAGATTGTGATGGGTGACAAGGGACAGATCATGGACGTCAAGGCGGATTGGGTCAACGTCCAAACCACTTTCCACACGAATCAGAAGGGTGCCGATGTGCGCACGATTCTGCGCACGCGTCCTCCCGTGGCGCAGTCCGAGCTCGACGCGTGGCGGAAGACGACGGCTATCCAGCTCGCCGATGACGATGTCACAGATGTGCTGCCGGCGGAGATGGGCCAGCTCGTGTACCTGTCTGAAAACCAGGTGCGTCGGTTCGAGAAGGTCAACCACTTCGGCATCACTCTGACCGTGACAGAGATTAAACGGCAGCCGCTCATTGTGGTAAAGGATGAAGAGGAGGACCCTCGCGTGGAGTACATGCTCTCCGTCTTCATTCCTGCTTCAGCTGGAAGTCAAAACGCGCAGAATGTGCGGGGGGTTGGCCTTGAGCTGTTGGATCTAGCAGAGCGTTTGGCGTCATCGTTGACGGAGTGCTTCGCGGAGGCGTACGGCTGCTGATAGACGGGAGACTACTAGTTGTGCTTTCTCTCTCTCTCTCTTTTGTGTGTGTGTGTGCGCGCCACGCGTGTTGGACGCGTTCATGACCACCGTGTCTATTGTTTGTGTCGTTTCTTTGTTCGTGCAGTTTGCTTTTGGATGCATGTAGAGAAAGGCGAATTGTGAAAAGAAAACATCAACAAAAAAGAAAAATGGCCCGGGTAGCGATTGAGGGCATGAATGCATGAACGACGAAGAGCAGTCAGAGAATGGACTCGCATGCACGGTGAATACCGCGTTCCATCGCTGCATCTCTCTATCTCTCCTCTCTCTCCTCTCTTACCATTCCACAGATCAACAGACAACAATAGCGAGAACGGAGACAAACAAAGAAACAAGTGGGGGCCACAAGAAAACAAAAAAAAAAAGATCAAGAAGCGTTTCGCACCGGTTGGTGACCGATCAACCGCTATTCTAGACAAGGCTCCGACTCACATCCCCAATACATTGCTGGAGTAATGATGAACGTACTGGGAAAAATCTGTGCTCTTTCGTTTCCGGCTTCGTGGTTTCTCTTTCCCTCAGTNTGCTGCCCCTGTTCCGATGCTGTTCACCTTGTGTCCTCCTGCAAGGACTGCAATTTGGTACGTCAGCGAGGCACATCAGTGAACTAATCGTATTGACCCCCCCTTTTTTTTTTTTTTGCTGTTCTCACGCACTACAACGTCATCACCTCCTTTCTCTTTTCCCCCTTCATGCCCATTCTTTTCCTGCCCCCTTTTCGATGTTCGTTCTTTCGTTGTTTCCCTTTCACCCGAAGGAGGTGCACAAACCTGTTTCGCATTGATTTGTTGTCGTATTCCTTTGTTTGTTTGGTTTGCAGTCCCGTCCCCCTCCCCCCCCCACGAAGTCTTTCTTCGCCACACGATGGTGTCGTGCGTGTTTACCACCGCGCATGACTCTCTCTCACCCTTCACCGTCCATGCCAGCGTCGAATCGACATCGCAAATCCATTTCATGCTCACCACAACACCACCAGCCACCACCAACACCACCACATCTTCGGCAGCGACTTCCGTCTGGAGCTATCAGCTGTCATCAGACACCACGACGGAGGTGGGCATCAACTCATTGCACACGCTTCTTGCGCAGCAGGCGGACAGACTGACGTGGCGTGAGGAGGCAGGCAGCAACTACCCATCGTGCCGTGTGGCGTGTGATGCGAGTCACACTGAAACAACCAGCTGTGATGTCAGTCGTGGCCACGCGACAGGCGTGACGCGGGCGCTTCACCTGCTCCACGCCGCCCGACACGGCCGCGCCTTTCCTGCGCCACACGGCTCTGTTGGCATCTCTGTCATCAACGCCGAATGGCACCACGACACGCACGTCAGCATCGATATGGGTCTTCTTTTCACGTGTGGCTGCCTGTTCCTCGCTCGTGTGTACTTACCCGTGATTCAGCGAGCCACCCCAGCGCCAGCATTGGCGTCCGCGCACCTTGAAAGCGTGATTCAGCTGGCTCTTTCCCACCCACGTGCAGGACCAACAGATGCGTCTTCGAGGCGGCCTCACCTTGCCATGACTGTCGTGTCATCAGAAGGGGGGTCTTCTTCTCGGTTGTGCCTCTTAGCTGCCTTGGGCGGGCAGCAGATGTGGATTATCGAATGCCATCGCACAGGTTACGTGAGCAGGCCCTGGAAGCCCGCACTTGTCGCCGCCGTGGTGCTTGACCTTCAGCACACACACCCCTTCCACCCCTCCGGCCGCTACACCATGGTGAGAAACATCGCCTGGCTGCGTGATAGCACGGACTTCTCTGGCCAGTACCCGCTCGCCTCGGTATTGTATCAGCATGAGATGGGCGTCGATGCTACAGGGAATAGCACGGAGCCCCCCGCCGATCATCTCGGCATCGCCGCCCTCTCTCTCCGCGCATCGGTGGCGACACCGTGCGCATGGCACCACGCGTCTACGACGAAAGTTCACGACAAGGATGCGAACGTGTGGCCGACGCAGCTGTCTGTCTCACATGGTGTGTTGACGAATGGCCCGTGTGCACTGGCGCACCTGTCCCTCTCCGCCTGCTCAGGGTTCGTTCTGCAGGCACCGAGGGGTCATGTGGGGCTCTTCCTCCGGTCGCCTAGTGCCTCTCACGTACCCAGCGCCGCCCTGCGAGAAGCAGCGGCAGCGGAGGCGCGGCTGGAGACGGGACGCACCACGAGGACGGATCAGAGCGACAAGCAGGCGGCGTGGACACCCGCACTGACCGCCGCGCTCGCCCAGACCCGCCAGACGCCAATGTTTTGCCTCCTGGACACATCACGCGGAGGCATGACTGAACACCCGATCCCTTGCGTGGTGGAGTCGGCCGCGGCGCTGGCGGTGCTGGGGCCCTCCTCTCCTTCTCAGGTGCAGGTCTCCGTCGTGGCGGCGCTTGGCTGGAGCACCGACAAGAGCCTCGCTTCCGCGTCCTCCTCGCCCTCTTCACGATGGACGTTGTCGTTGCTGCACGTGACTCAGGAGGTACACGACACCCCAGCGGGTACTCCGTTGCACACTTCGCAAAGTGCCAATGTGACGATCGCACTCGCGGCCTTGCCAGACGCGACTGCCGCTGGCTCACCGGAGGTCCTCACTCGGCGCGTTACAGGCGGCTGGTGGGACACGCAGTCGCAGCGCGGGCTTCTTCGTGTAGATCAGCTCCTGCGAGAGGAGACGGGTGCCTTGATGTGGGGTAACGCACAGGCCTACGCTGTGCACGTTGTGGCTGGCCGCCTGCAGGTAACACCAGCAGATGCGACGTTGTCTCTCGGCGGCTGGCCCCGCCCTGGTGGTGTGTTCTCATTGACCGATTTACTCGTCCAGCACGACGCGACGCACCCGCTGCGTGAGCTCGATATACGCGGCGGCTCTCCCAACTCCGATGATGGCAGCGGCATGGAGGTGATTCTTTTCACCATCGCCACCGCGATGGATGCACAGAAGGAGGAGGAGGAGGAGGCGGTGCTCTTGCTACGGAACGGGCTGTTCCTCTCGGTGCCGCCTCCGCCCTGTCCACCGCGCAGTGACCACCGGACACCGTTGCGTGTGCTGGGGCGTCTGGCGTGGCCTAGACCGGCTCTTCCGCCAGGCCCAAACGCGACCCGGCCTGTCTCCAGCGATCTCCTCACACGCCAGGCCGCTGTGGAGGCTGTGCTGTGCTGCGAGCAGGACGCCCTCGTGGCAGGCGCGACAAGGCTGTCGCCTTTGGCCGAAGGTGGTCTAGCGGCGCGTGCGTTGCTCATGGTTTGTGTGGTGAAGGGCATGGCACTGCTTGTGGAGCCACGGACAGGGCAGCTGCGGCAGGTGGTGTGCTTACCAGGCGCCGCGGCCGGTTTGACAGCGTCCCAGCTGACAATGCTAGCGGTGAAGGACGCGCCGGCGTGGCCAACTGCTGCGGAGGCGATTGCCAAAGCGACGACT
>JASANS010002358.1:0-65198 GCA_030849605.1 Wallacemonas sp. 195SL | reverse complement strand
TTTGATGTCTTTTCATTATGCCTCACGTCTGTGCTCATATCTCTTCACGTTTTGTTCTCTCTCTTTTTTTTTTTCTTTTTCTGTTCCCCTGTTTGTTTGTATTTCTTTTTTTTTCCCCCTCAAGACTTCTTCACCTAACGCAACAAAGAGGAGGCGAGCACGGTGTGATGGGCTGTAGAACAATCAGAACCTCTCATGGCATGGTTTAAAAAAAGAAAAGAACACAAATTGTTGAACAATACCCGAAAACGACTGCAAACAACAAAAGAAGTCCAACGCTCCAGATGGAAGCGGGGGAAAAGGTGCGAAATTCAAAGTTTCTATTTTGTTTTCTTTTGTGTTTCTCTCTCTCTTTCTCAATTATTTTTTTATCTTTGAGATTGACTTCATTGTTCATTTAGTCGTTCTTACTCTTCTCTTTTGGGAGTTGGTTTGGGGGTTTTCTCCCACGCCTTCTGAATGTCGTCGCACCAGTGCCTTTTTTTTTTTTTTGCTCTCCTCGACTTCTTTCCGTTTCTCATTTGGCGGTGTGAAATTTCTGTTTTTTTTTTTTCATTTTTGCTTTTATTTGTTTCCGTATCATTGTTGATTTCCTCCTCCTTTCTCTCGCTTTTCTTTTTTTGCTCATGCATTACTTTTTTTTGTTTTTGTTTTTCCTGTTGATTTTTGTTTTCTTCTCATTTTGTAGCATGTGCAGTTGGTGCTCTTTGTCGAAGGTATGCATATTCGAAAGAAAAATAAAGAAACCCTTTTTTTTTTTTTTGCCCTGGTCAGCGGTCTGCAAGTAGTGCAACTCGCTGAGGTACAGCATACACGAGGAGAACAGCGGTGCCGCACACACACAAGTGTGAGGAGAAAAAAAAAACTGAAAGTCAACTTTGTAGATTTAACTAATCACGAAGAAGAAAAAAAGGAAAAAAGATCGGAAATGAGGAGAACGGAAGCTTGCTGAGCTGACGCGATTGTCTGACATCTTTTCCCTTCTTTTCTGGTTGATACACACTGCTCCAACGGCAAACAACACAAACAAAGACGGGTAATCACAAGCATCTCTTCGTTCTTCCGTGAGTGTCGTCCAACGACGTGTTGCGTTATGTGCGCCACTCTGTGTGTGTGTGATTTGTAAAGACGAAAAGAACGTTTGAAAACAAAAAAAAAAGTGCGCCGGCTCTCCGTGCCTGTAGACTTCCCCGTGAGAGAGAGGCTTCACGAAGCTGCATTTGTGTGTGTTTCTCCTCTTCCGTGTTCTTTCTTTTCTATTTCTCCTTTGGCTTGAACTTTTTGTCTTCGTGATGATTGATGTTTGTTTGTTTGCTTCTGTCTATTGGTTGAATATGTGACGCAGTTAGGGGCATTTTCTTTTTCTTAAGTTTTCTTCCTCTTTTTTTTTTGTTTGTTTGTTTTGGGGGAGCAGATTCCATGTGCCAACATCTGTTTCTCGTACTGGCACGTGGCGGTGGCGGTGGCAGTGTACGATAAAACGCGAAACGTATCTCCCATTGTTCATCATTTTTTCTTTTCTTTTTGTCCATCTTTTTTTTTGTTTTGTTTTTTGGAGGTGACTTTTTGTGATGATGATCCTATTTACCCTTTTCTTTTTGTTGAGTCGGTTCTTTTGTTCATGACAAACAATTGAAATAAAAATGAAGTTTAAAACAAGTGCAAGGAGACGTCGAAGAAGCCATTGTCATTCGTGGTATTAGCACCATGAATGATGTATTTGCTCTTCTCACACGCTCTCTCTCTCTCCTCATTCTATCCTTCATCTTAGCTCTGTGTTGAGACTGGAAAAGAAATAGAAACGCACGCAGACGAGGAGGCATGCCAGCCTCTGTACGCAAGCAGACATTCACGCATACACACACAAGGGTCTTGGTGGACGCGGATGACGTGACGCGTGCATCCGAAGGCAGCTTCGAGGCCCTTCTTCATCATTTCGCCAAAACAAGCGAAGAACAACTCGTGTACCATTGACGACGTGCGTTTGGTGGAATGTGTGCGCTATGGGCTGTGGTGGATGAAGGTTCACATCGTTGCCACACCAAAACTTTCTCTACGCTCTTCTGTCACTTTTTGTTCTACTCTCTCTCTCTCCCTCTCTACTCGTTTTCCTTCTCTTCTCTGTACTGGGATGCGGACGGGAAAGTCACTACTTTGTGAGCACAACTAGTAGCACTGTCTCCTTTACAAGACACTCTCCTCTCTTCTTCTTCCCCAAACACACACACACACACACGCATACACACCGACAGACATTCACACGCACACACACGCTATGCTCGATCGGAGACTAATTGCCGCGGCCATCACCATTGTGGCAGTTCTCCTCTCTGAGCTGCTGTGGCCATCTACCGCCACCGTTTCGCGCGTCTCCCTTTCGTCCGCGCAGAACACATCACCGGATTGGAGCGCGGTCGTGGGGCGTCATCGACACGTGCGTCCAGTGCCATCTCCTGAGAGTCTTCCTGTGTACCCCGCACCGATTGCACTGCCGGTGAGTCTCGTGACTCTCCTTCGCGAAGGCACGAACTGGAAGATCAGCGCGGTCGCCGAGGCGGCGGGCCAGTCATCGACATGGGTGCCCCTCTCTGCCAGCACGGTGGAAGTCAACGATGGCGAGGGCTACGTCATTGTTGACTTCGCGCACAGCGCGTCCGACTTGCCCATCGCCGGAGACGACGACGCGGACGATGCGGTGTCTTCACCTCCCACACGCACGGCGCACCGCGGATTGCAATCTCTGGCGTGTGAGGAACACGGCGGCACCACTGCAGGTAGCACAGGTGCGGTCGCATCTTCGTCCCGCGGCGGCGCTGGCGGGGGCGGTCGCCACGCTGGCCGTCGGCGTGCACGTGTGCTTGGAGCGACGAAGGTGACAGGTCGGTGCTTCCTCGTCCTGGATGACCCGAACGACATCATGGGGGAAGAAAGAACCGTGTCTTTTTCGTACGAGGTGGTGCCGCTCGAGTCTGCCCCTTCGACAGGCGCGGCTGCGGCGATGAAGAAGAAGAAGAGCAAGAAGAACAAAAAGGTGATCTCATCCGTATCCGCGTCGTCGGAGGAGGAGGAGGGCATGACAGAAGCGCGTGTGCTCCAAGGTGCGGGTGGGTGGCTGCAGTTAGAAAAGGAAGTAGATATCGAGGCAGCAGACACGGCCACACCTGAAGATGCACAGGCGTCGCTGAAGGTGGGTACCGTGATCATCCGCGAAGGCATCACACGCGCCGCTGACGCGGCGGGTGGCTTCAAAGCCACCATTCAACTTTTCTTTTTCCCCTCGGAGTCGGCACAGGGTGAGTCGAGTGTGGCCTCTCTCTTCCCTGCCGGCGTCGAGCTCTCTGGGGTGAACGGTGCCTTTGTGCAGGCTGCCAAACAGCAAGCGGAGATGTCCAAGAAGAGCTCCGTGACGAGCCTTTGGAGTCGCTATGTGAGGCCGTGCATCATGGCCGGCGGCGTGTACGCCGTGGCACGCGTGTTGACGTTGGTGCTCACGAAATGGGTTGACAGGCAACAGGCGCAGACACAGCAGGCGAGTGCAAGTGCGAGTGTGAGTCCAGCAGGAGAGCACACCGCGCCGACCACCGCCGCCGCGAGCAAGCCCGTGTCGAAGACAGGCCCGGCTGCGTCTCGGCCACCTGCAAAGCGAGTTTAAAAAAAAAAAAGGGTGGAGGGGCGACAGCATGAGAAGAACAACGAGGCCGAGGTGAAGCTCGAAGGAGAAAGAAAGAGAAAAAAAAAGAGAACGAGAGGGGGACGGAAGCAACATGGTTGGGCATGTCTTTGTTGTTGTTGTTTGCTGTTGTTTTTTCCTCGAGATGTGTTTGTGTGTGTGTATGAGCATACACGCTTGACGATGGCCTACCTGCTCTGTGTGTGTTCCGAGTATTTGCCCTTTGTTTCTTCTGTGTCGTCTCTTTATCTCTCTCTCTCTGTCTTTTGTTTTTTTTTTCCTCCTTCGTGCTTCTCAGTTCTTTGATTGCTATTGTCACGTCACGAGTGTGAAGCTGTTCACACACGCACACACACACACACACATTAATCCTCGTTCTGATCCTACATCCAATGCATACTCAACACAAACAACAAAACAAAACAAAATTGCGCGAGAGAGAAAAAAAAACTGAAAGTTGAAACGGGAACAAGGCACGGACGCGGGGGGGGGGGTGCGTGACACGAAACGCATAAAGGTTGTGTTTCACAGAGGCATGTCCTTCTCGTTGCAGTCCTGTCTTGTTGTCGTCGTTTTCTCTTATTATTATTACCTCTGTGTGTCTGCGTGTCTTTCCTCGGTTTGTGAGTGCCGTCTGCACACGTAGAGTGGGTGGGGGGCGGTGCGGAGCGGAGGGAGCACGTCTATCTTTCCTCTTCACCTCTCTCTCTCTACACGTTTCTTCATATATATCGTCTCTTGTGAGGTCATGGCCAACCACCAACGTACTCGTCCTCGCAGCCCGCTGCTCTTTCTTGCCTTGGTTCTTTTTATTGCCTCCCAATTTTCCTATCGCATTTTCGCGCCGTCTACCGATTTGACTACGTCTTCTACAGCTGTCTCTCGCAACACGCCAGCACACATTCCCAACACGCCTCCACATAGTATGTCCTCCTCTGCTTCCAACTGGTTCACACCGCCGGCGGATGCCGCGCAGCTGAGCAACGTCGATGCCAAGACCGAGATGCGCGAGCGCTACGGTATCACCAGCTTCGCCGACTGCATTGAGCCTGGTGATCTGCAGAAGAAGCTGGCCGAGTATCGCAGCACCCTGCCCATCACGCACGGCCTCCGCTACGGCCGCCTGCTGTCTATCGGCAACACAAAAGCCCCAACTGGTATCGTTACGCTCTCACACGGCCTCGGCGACTCTGCCGAGGGGTGGGAGGATATTGGCCACGAGCTCGCACGTCGCTTCCCTTACTTGCTGTTCCTGCTTCCCACCGCCCCTTCGCGGCCAGTCACGATCAACGGCGGGATGAGCTCGACCTCGTGGTACGATATCAAGTCCATGATTGGCGATGACCTGCTGCGCCCTGGTCAGAACAACACCGAGGTGCGGCAGTCAGTCGATTATATCCGCTCGCTCGCCTACACCACGGCGAGCCGGCTCAAGGTGAACCCGCGACGCATTGTCTACGCAGGTTTCTCTCAGGGTGCGGCGATGTCGCTCGCGACGGGGTTGACGGCCGCGCCGTACGCCCCGGCTGGTGTTATTTGTATGTCAGGGTACCTGGCCGCCGCGTATGAGGTGCTGCAGAACGTGGTGAATCGTGAGTCACCCATTGCGATGTTTCACGGACGGCAAGACCCTGTTGTACCTTTGGCCGCCGCCAAGGCCACGCGCGATGTCTTGGTGAAGGAAGCCAAGGTGACCGCGCCGGTTGAGTTTAAAGAGTACAATATGCAGCACTCCGCACACCCGCAAGAGATTGAAGACGTTGCGGATTTCTTATCGCGCGTGCTGCCTGAGAAGTTCGAGTAACAACACAGCTTTTTTGTTGTGGTTGGTGTTGTTTCACCCCTCTGCGTTTGTGTATGTGTTTGTGTGAAAGCAACGTAAAGAGAGAGAGAGAGCGTCATTCGTGAAGAAATGAAACGGGGAAAAATTAAATAGTGACTTTTCTTTTGCGCATACACCCGCTCTCGTTGATGCGGCAAACAAAAAAAAAACAGGAGCTGTATTATGCTGTCAGGCAGATGTGTGTGTGTCAGCGCGCCTCGTGAGCATAAACGTCGCCCCCTTGTAAGACTTTGTTTCTCTGTGTGTGTGTGTCTGTTCACTTCTTGCGAATGCTGCTTCACAGCTCACAACAAGAACACGGACCGAGAAAAGAAGACAAAAAGGCAAAAAGACACAAAAAAAGAGTCTTCTTGTGTGGTCTTCATCTCAATCGGGTATGGTTGCGGCTGTCGGGCCCAACGCCAGGTCACCATCTTTTTCTCACTCGCACGCCAACACACCTCCCTCCCCCCCCCCCGTCCTTCATCTTGGTTTTTGTTTTAATTATTGTTTTGCTTTCTCTTGGTGTTGTTTTGTTTTCTGATATGCCCATCTCAGATTTTGACATCCATGCTCGGCCGTACTGTTCTCTGCCGTGCGGTAGCGAGCGCGGCCTGCTTCAGCACCACGCCACGCCGCCTCGCCAGCAGCACGAGCAGCAGCACTGGTGGCGGTTACAAGTTCTTTGAAGATTTCTACCCCAAGCACGCCCCCGCACCGCGCTTCACATCCTATGAAGATCAGCTCATGGGCGCGACCGTGCAGTCCCTCGAGCCAAAAAAACAAATGTCAGAGTCTGAGAAGCTCCATCACCTGCACAAATGGGACAAGGATCAGGAGGGCTTCACGCCCCCGCCAGAGTACGGCTGGCCAGACGAGTGGGGCCCTGAACCGGGGGAAGAAGGCCACTCAGAGTGGTACAAGAAGAACCGTATGTACATGTCCTACGAGGAAAAGTCAAAGTATGACTTGCGCACCGGCGTGCCGGTTGAAAAAAATGCGATGCGGCATCAAGAGATGCCATTCCAGAAGCGGATGAAGGCCGCCTACCACAATCTCGAGGAGCGCGACCCTCAGTACTTTGACCCTCGTCAACGCAGCTATTGGTCAAACTACACGTACGAAGACCAGAAAGACACCATGGCGAAGGCGCGAGACGATTACATGAAGGAGTGGCTGGACAAGCCCGGTGTGACGAAGGAGAATGTGGCGCTTGAGATTGGCAAGTACAACGGCACGGCCAAGCAACAGCAGGTGAAATCGGTGCAGCGGCGGCCCGAGTGGGAGCTAGCCCCGCTTGACGATGACGACGATGACTAGGTGTGTGTGTGTGTTGTTGTTGTTGTTGTTGCTGTTGTTGTTGTTGTTTTGCCTTCAACGATGACGGATCCCATTTAGGGATCCGTCGTTTACACAAAGAAGAAAAAGAAGGAAAACTAGGGACAACTAGAATTCAACACAGCACAGAATTGTGTGTGTGGTCACTGAATGAGAGTCTTGGTGGAGGGAGGGGCCGAAATCAAACTCCATTCTATGTGGCGTCGTGTGTGCTCACAAAAAAAAAAACTGAACAGATACCTAGTGAGCGTTTTTTGTTACGTTTCGTGGAATTAAACGTATCGCGCTTCTGTCTCTCTGCTCTTTTTTTTTTTTTTTAGGTGTGCTCTCGCTGACAGCATGTTCACAATTATTCCCGTGATGCTTTATCCCTCCTTCTCCTTCTCCCTCTCTCTATCTCTGTGTTTCGTTTTCTCTCATTCCTATTCAATACTCAAGGTGACAGTTTTTTTTTTGTGCGTGTGTTTGCTTTTCTTTTCTTTTTGTTGTTGTTGTCTTTTGTGCTTTGACAGCGCCATGTTTCGTCGAGCCGCCTCCCTCTCGTTTGGCATGCCTGCTGTGGCCAGCGCAGCCCGTATTTCCGCGCGGTTGTCATCCTCGTCCTCGTCGTCTGCCACAACAGGACCATCTACACCGCCATCATCATCATCTGCGACCACAACGACGAAGAACGCGTACGCGCCACCGCCGCCGCCACCATCACAGGCTTCTTCCTCATCCGCTGCCGCATCAGGACGTGGTGTGAGCAAGGTGGCATCGCCTCGTGCTGGTGTGCACAAGTTCAGCGATAACACGGCGGATGCTGCGGCGTACGTCGGCAATGACGAGGTGCCAGACTACAACGGCTCGCGGCACATGGCCTACCTCGCCCTGCACGGTCGCCGCCTGTGGGTGCCGCTGCTTCTCGGTGTTGGCTACGCCAGCCTCTCTCCCTTTCTGACGACGGTGGCGTTGAAAGGGGCATACGCGACGGCGGCGGTTCTCCTGCAGCGCCTCTCCATTCGCGGTCGGTCGAACTCCATTCGCAAAGATTTACGCGGCTACATGTGCGTGGTGACCGGAGGGACGAGCGGTATTGGTCTCTACACGGCGCTGCAGCTTCTTAATATGGGGGCAACCGTCATTGTGGCGTCGAAGCCTGGAAAAGAGGATGCCACTATGGCGTTCTTCAAGGCTAATTATCGCAACTGGGTACCCGCAGAAGCAAGCGGCACGTCCAAGACCGCGTCGTCGTCGTCGTCGTCTTCGTCATCGGTGACGGAGAAGGTGGCGGGTGATGAGATGAGCGTGGAGAAACTCGATGAGCGCGTACATTTTGTCGCGTTAAATTACGAAAATCAAATCCGAGTCGCAGGGGCGGTTGCGCGCATGAAGCAAATAAGTGGAGGCCACATCGACTTGCTTGTGAACTGCGCGGCCGTTTGGACGGAGACGCCTGGGTTGACTGCACAGGGATTTGAAGAGCATATTGGCGTGAACTTCCTAGGTCCTTTTCATGTCACGGAGGCGTTGCTGCCCTCGCTGCGCCGTGCGCCACATCGGAGCGGACGCGTTGTGTACGTGACCTGTGAGGCACACAATGGCGTGCGCACTGCGAATGTGGTGGAGGAGCGCATGACGCTCAAGCCCACACCAGACACGCCGCAGGTGACCGCGCGGTGCTACAGTGCCTCGAAGTTGGGCAACATCTACCACGCGCAGTCCCTCGCTCGTCGGCGCTACGAAGGCATTCCTCTGAACCGTCCCAGTGAGCTAAGGCCAATTGATGTGTGCTTGGCAGATCCCGGTTTCTGCGCCACAGGTCTGCAGCTCGCTCGCGTGACGGAGACGCAAACGGTAACCACGACCGAGCCCGGCGCCACCACCGCCTCGACGCACACCGTCACCGTGCAGCGCAAGCAGCTCCCTGTGTTGGGCATGAATGTGTTCGGGCGTACCTTGCGTGCCTTGTGGATTAAAGATGCCCTCGAGGGCAGCCAGACCGTGGTGAACTGCTGCGTGCGTGATAGTGTCGAGAATGGGCAGTACTACGCGGAGTGCCAGGCGATGCCGAGCGGGTTGAGCCGCCGCGCACTCGATCCGAAAGCACGAGAGAGCGTTGTCCAGTGGGCTATGACCAAAACAATGGACAAGTACTATGAGATGAAGCGAAAGTAAAGTGAAACCAATGGGTTTTGCTCGTCTCTCATGTGTGGCTTTTTTTTTTCCTTCCTTTTTTTTTTTCTCGCTCTTCTCCTCTTTGTCAGCGCTACGGCGCATCACACACACACAGACACACACGAAAAAAAAAAACGACTCGTTTGTTTTGGTCCTGTCGTTGGTTATGTCAGACTCTGCTGCCGTCTTTGTCTCGTTTTCTGTAATCACATCTCATATCTAGCAATCACACGTGCACAGCAAAAAAAAAAAGAAAGGCGATGTATTTGCGGTTGATGGCAGCAAAAGCCGCACGCTCTTTCACTCCACGGGGTGTGTGTGAAAGAAGCACTCTTTGCTCAGACAGTATTCACTTTGTGGAATATATATCTATATAGATAGATAGAGATGTATCTTCCCTTCTCATAACGCGCTCGCTTCTCTGCATGCGCGTGGTTCCTCTCCACCTGCAGCGCGCGGAGCAGTACGCAGCTTCACAACCCACCATTGTCACGTCTTTATTTCGCCCTCTCTCTCTATTTATTTACTTACTTACGTCTTTGCTTTTTTTTTTTTCTGATGAGGTACCTGACCCCCTCTCCCGTCCCCTGCTCAAGCCAAACCAAGAAAGAAAAAAGCACAGCCAGAGGCTGTTTTCTTTTTTCCTTGTCTTTTTGTTCATTTTTGTCATGCTCGTCCACACACGTCAGCGAATCGCAAGTCTCGTCCGCGGTGATGTCTGCGCCGTGCTGGCCACGCCACGCCGCCCCTTCATGAGTGGCTTCGCTGGCAGCAAGAAACGAACCGCTGGGACCTCGGCTGCTGTCATTCCCTCACCACGTGCCGCGGTACAGACAGTCGGCAGCGTGTCCGCGGCATCTTCGTCAACGGCGGTGGTGGACGTGCTCGGGAAGCAGACGCGCAGCAAGAGCAACAACGCCAATGGCGTAGGAGGCATCGTGGAAGGGAACTCGACGACCTTCTCACGCATTCAACAAAAACCTCTCTTTCCAGGCATGTACCGCCATGTGAAGCGCTTCAGTGGCGAGTATGTCTATCACTACGGCAAGCACAGTTTTGCCATTTTCAAGGAGAGCCTCGCGTTGGTGACGGTGCCAGCCGGTTGCGTGGTGGCGTACCTGGTCACGCTCTTTCCCACAATTCCAGCGATTCCTTTTGTGTATCAGGTGGTGTACATGTTGGGCCTCCTCGGTCTCTCACGATGGGTCGCGTCGGGCCGCTCGAATCACGTTTGGAAAGATCTTCGAGGCCGCCACGTCATCATCACGGGCGCGACAAGCGGTATAGGACTCGCCACGGCACTGCAGTTGGCGGGTCAAGGCGCGGACATCACCGTGCTCTCGCGCGACACTCCACGTGGGCTCGCCGCGGTCGAGATGATCAAAAGGGCGAGCACCGCAGCACATGAGAAGCACCTCAAGGCACACGCCCGAAGCTCCGAGGAAGGTGCCGCGACGGTTGCCGCTGCCGCTGCCGCTGCGGCATCCGGCACCCCGTATGAGCACAGTCTTGCCACACGCGTGCCTGTCATTAAATTCCAAGCGCTCGATCTGGCCGACTTCATCGCCGTGCGTGAGTACTGCAAACGCGCGCGCCGGCAAGGGCGTGGTGTGGACATTCTCGTGAACAACGCTGGTGTCCTGCAGCAGCACCACATCGTGACCCGCTTCGGCGATGACGTTCAGCTCGCCATCAACTACCTCGGGCCTTATCTGCTCACAGAAGGTTTGCTGCCGCTCGTGGAGGCGGCACAGGGACGCATTGTGTACGTCACCTGCTCCGCGCATGTGGGCATCAAAGGGAGTATTGTCAACACATACTTGACTGGACGGGGCGTGTGGTCACCGCGCGTGGCGAACAAGTTCGACGGGCTCGAACAGTACGGGTTCACCAAGCTCGGGAATATCTACCACACGCAAGATCTCGCCGCACGAGCATACCCTGAGCCACCAAAGCAGCGTATCGCCGCTCGCTTGACGGCACAGAAAGACCCAAAGCTGCGTCCCGGCACCGCCACCATGACTGCCGCCGAGCACGCCGAGCAGCGCCAGATTGAGCCGCGCTACACCACATGCGCCTGCACCCCGGGCGGTGTCATCACAAACCTCTACCGCGACGTCCCGCTGGCTGGCATCTTCCGCTACTGTTATTACGCCGTGCTGCTCGTCATGCGCACGCCGCGGGAAGGGAGTCAGGTGGTGGTCAACTGTGCTATGCGCGATGAGCTGTGCAACGGCGGGTACTACATGAATGGTCGTTTTGAGCCGCAAGGGCTGTCCAAGGCAGCATGCGATGTCGTGGAGCGTCAGCAGGTGATCGCGTGGACACGCACCAAAATGGGGCCGTACATGAAATGGGATTAATCACAGAAAGTGTGTGTGGCAAGACAAAACAAAACGAGAAAAGAAAGAAGAGATGAGAGAAGAGAGAAGAGAAGAGTTTCATGCGGTGTGGGTGCGTGATAGACCGCACGTTCAGACTCTCTCCCTCTCTGTCTATGCTTTTTTTTTGTTTTGTTTTGGTTTGTTTGTTTGGAGGACGTATTGCTGTTGATCACACACTCGCACTTGGGTGTATTCTTGCTCGTGGCCTCGACACTGGTAAGAGTAAAAAACAAAACAAAAACTAAAGTTAAATGAAGCAGACCTGCATGCCTGTCGTGGTCACGCCAACTGGGGTGTGCAATACGTGTGTCTTGCTATCCGCCTTTTCCACGATTCGTATTTCGGGATGATGCCGAGTGAAAACAGCTACTCGCGCGGCCACTCATGGGTGTCTTTTATTATTATTATTATTATTATTTCTCTCATTTGCAAACCTCTCTCTCTCTCTTTCTCTCTCTCTTCCCATTTTTTTTTTTACCAATCCCTGAATCCTATCGCTGCTTGGAATCACATATTGACTTGAAGCACGAAAAGTAACACACGCTATAAAACAAGACGTACACGCCCAACATCAACGCAGAGAGAGTTTATTTCAAAAAAAAAAAAGTTGAAGAACAGAACAAGAACACATAAGCACAATGGGGCTTACACAGGATCAGACACAACGTGTAAAGACGGCCTTTCTCAGCTACTCGCAAGGGCAGCCCAGGGTAAGCGAGGCCATGATAGACCAACTTATTTGCGGCGCCGTTCCCGGACTCGATTGGAACCAGCTTCAGGCCAGAAAGGCCGTCAAAAAGGCCGGTCCAGAGGGCTACGACATGGGCGGCTTCTTTGCCATTGTCAACTCAGATCCGGCATATGTGAACTTTATTTGCCAATACTTTCCTCCACAGCCGGTGCAGCAGAAGGAGGAGATTGATGGGCTGGCTGTGAAAGCTGCCAAGGGGTTCTAAATTGCCAAGGCGGGGGGGGGTGGGGGGGAAGATTGTAGGCACAGAAGAAGAAAACAAAGCAAAAAAAAAAACTTCTGTGTGTGTGGTGTGGTGTGGTCGCAACCCCTCCCCCTCCCTCCTCACCCAATGTACAAACATGCACATGCATCAATGTGTCCCATGCGCATGAATGCTTTCCTTTTTTTTTTCTGTTTTCTGTTTTGTGAGTGCGCAGTGCTCCCGACGTTGCGCCGTTCATCTCTGAGAGAAACAAAAAAAAATGAAATACAAAAGAGCATTCACTGTAAACTGTCAGCATGTTGTACACTGCAGCACATGAATCAAAAACAATAAATGTGTATATCGTGTGGTGTCCGCAGCTCTTTCTTTTTTTCTTCTTCTTCTTCTCAAGTTGTGCTATCTGATGGTCATCTCATGGTGCTTGCAGGCCTCTTACATCTTTCTTTCCTGTTGTGCAAAGGGATAAGAGAGAGAGTCATACGTCTATGTGTTGTCTCCCACAAACGCAATACCGTAAGCACCACTACCTTCCTTCCTTCATGGCTTCTCTCTCTCTCTCTCTCTCTCTCTTCATCTCTCATATTTGTGTCTACACCCACTATAATGGCGAAAGAAAACACACCTGTCGCTCACATTTAAAAGACACGTCTCTTTTCGCGTCTCTTTTTCTCCCTCCGCGTCCTTCCCCCCCCCCCCCCCCCCCCCTTCTTCACACGATGGACCAGGACTTGTCTGCCGAGCTCGCTCAGCTGGAGGCGCAGCTCGCGCAGGATGATGAGCTGCGCGGCCAACAGCAACAGCAGCAGGCGCAGAACCAGCAAGCCAGTGTCTTTCCGTTTGCACAACCTCAGCAGCCGTCTCAGCCCCAACAACAACAGCAGCATCAACAACCCCAGCAGCAAGTTCAGCAAGCACCTCAGCCTCAGCAGGCGGAGCAGATGAACCCATTCGCACAGCCCTTTCAGTCGTCGGCTCAGTCAGGCCAGAACCCCTTCATGGAAGGTCCTTTCCAGTCTGGCAGCAGCGGGTTCACCGGGGTCGCACACGGCTTCCCTTCTCAGCCTCCTTCCGGCTCGTCGGCGATGACGGGCGCGTCCTCGGCGGCGGCCGCCAACGCCCACTCCTTCTCCCGCGATACAGATGGGCGTTCCATCTTTGTCGGCAACTTGCCGAAGGGTGAAAACGGAGGTCCAACGACGACACCGGAAGAGTTGATTCAGTTCTTCTCCGACTGCGGGCCTATTCTGAACTGCACTGTGCTGAAGGATCGCACGACGGGGGAGCTCAAGGGCACTGCTTATATTGAGTTCCAGTCGTACACGGCCATGGGTCATGCCATTGACACCAAAAATAACGCAGACTTCAAAGGTAGCAACTTAATTGTATGTTGATTCACGAGTTCCACTTCTCTTCACTTTTTTTTTTTTTTGTGAGTGTATCTTTCCCCTCACCCTCAATTAAGCTCATTGTGCTTCGTGTATTCACTCGTTTTGTTTCACCTTTTTTTTTTTTTTTTTTGTGTGTGTGTGAGTGTCTTTTTGACCAACTTCTCTCACCCCTCACCCCCCCCCCTCCACTTTTTGAATTGTTGTTATTATTATTGTTTTTTCCAAGATCGCCTTATTTCCAGTCGTAGGCACCCCGGCACGCGCCGTTCTCTGCACTTGTATGGTCTTTTGAATCGTATAAAATGCACAGCACGATCGCACCGGGAGCCGCAGCATGCCCCCCTCCCCCTCCTACCAGCACCCAGCACACACGAGCCAGCACAGCCAAACAAAAAGAAGAAACAAAGAACCACACACCAAAAAAAAAAGCATTACAAATGAAAAAAAAAACTTAATCTCTAGCACTTCACAAAAAAAAAAAAGCATTCCAAAGAAATAGTCTCCATCTCAGATCAAAAAAAAAAAATGGCATGGCATGTGCTCAAGCAGAGACAGGCGTGCATGCGCGATAGCAGTAGGCCTTCATAGGCACGGCGGCAAGGTACACGGGGTTCTTCCTTCTTGCTTTTTTTTTTTTTTTTGCGTGCGTTACTATTTTTTATTTATTTAGGAAAGGGAAAGTAACTAACTCGGTTGCAGTTAATGGCTTTTTTTTTCCTCCGCTCTTCTTCGCTTTGTTGTTGTATATCACCGCTTTATTGACTCGCGCCCTTTTGCCACGTGACACGCACTGAAAATCAACAGCAAGTCACTGGCGGCTCCTCTCTCTCCTCCTCTCTCCTCCTCTTCTTCATCTATATCTCTATATCATTCTTCTCATTGTAATACTGCTCTATTCGGTGGTTTTTCAGCCACTCCTTTTTTTTTTTCTGTGTGTGTGTTTGTGTTTCTATTCTCTGCTTTTTATTTTGGCTCAATGTGTGTGTTGTTGGTGGGTGGAGGTGTGGGTGTATGTCTTTTTTTTTTTCTTTTTTGACACGAAGCACTTTGACACCCTAACCCCCTCTCTCGCTTACTCCCACTGTGTTCCCAATACTTTCTCTTCTCCCCCCTTCTCTCACCTCTCTGGATCATCCTCACTCACACTTACACACATTCTCGTCTACAGGTCACAAAAAAGCGCTCCAACTTTAGGGCCGATCGTGCTCGCGGTGGTCGTGGCGGTCGTGGTCGGCGCGATGGCGGCGCTGCCATGGACCCATTTCAAGCCATCACAGCATTGATGGGCATGATGAACGTCGCGTCTGGCGGCCGTGGAGGGTACCGCGGTACTTACCGGGGTCGCGGCGGACGCGGAGGCGGTCGCGGAGCCGGCCCCGCTGGTGGGCGCCCTTCAAATGAGGAGAGCAGCAACTACGGAAGCGAATCTGGCGCGAACGCCTCTGGCTCATTCCAGCCGTTTTAATGACAAGGAAAACACTTGCACACGCGAAGAAAAGAAAAGAAAAAAACAACGACAGAAATAAATAAAAAAGGTAAAATAGAAAAAGAAGACTGGAGAAGCAACCCACTAACGTGTAAACAATAGAAAGGAAAGGAGAAGGGCGAAGAAAAAAATGAGGGAAAACGAGATGGAGTCACGGATTTTCCTCTCCGCTTGTCCTTCCGCGCGGAGTTGCTTCCATTCCCTTATAATGTGTGCTTCGTGTTCGTTATTTTTCTTTACTGATTTTTTTGTCTGTTCCTTTTGCTTCAATGTTTGTGCCTTTTTGCATGCACCCACATCCTTCGCATTCGCATTTTTTTTTGTTTTGTTATTACGTCTGCCCTGAATCGCTGAAAGCTGTCTTTAAAAAAAAAAAAAAAAATTGATCGTCTCCATACCAACGCACGATAGAAATATCCCTAGAAAAAAAAAAGCTGATAAAAGAAACTGTACGTGTCGGTGTATTTATGTTGCAAGACAACGTGACACTGTTTTGGTCTGAGCACGCACGAGTAAACAGCAGCCTCTTCATGTCTCTCCTTCGAATCACACGCACGCGAAGGTGGTGTTGTGTGTGTGTATCTTTGCTGTTCGAGAGCTCTCGAGCACACTGGAAAAGGCAGCGGGAGGTGTGCATTCAGTTGGCTATAATGTAGTCGTATTTTGGCTCTTGGCTGAAACGTTTATTTGTCTTCCTGTTATTGTCGCTTTCTCTGGTTCATGCCGCACCTTGCGCATTATCTATTCACTTCTCTCTCTCTCTCGCTCTTCACGCTTCATGCCTGTTTCGTTCTCTTTCTCCAATTTAAACCAACGAATTATGTTTCTAAAGCGAATCAAACAAACAATCAAAACAGAAAAAGCACCAGCAAACACCGACAGAAACGAAGGAAGTGTTGTCATCCTTTTGAAGCACGCTATCTTCGTAGTTGTCCCTTCATCATCCCCCGTCATGAGCCAAGTCGACTATGTGGAGGACAAGTGGAAGTGGTACTTGAGGTTGGAATACGGCGTCCGCACTGTTGTGGCGTACATAACATTTGGTGGTGCCCTTGGCATGGTGCAGTGTCGCCACGCCATCACGCAGCGTCAACTGCGCTGGCGCACGTGGCGTCAACAGCATCTCAAGGCACTGCCAGATCTTGAGAGCGCCGACGACACGCCACCACCGCCGCAGCCGGATGCAAGTCATGGCACGGACGCACGAGAGCACCTGGCAGCCGCACGCGTTGTCCGTGAGGCCTTGGCCTCACAACGGTCTGAGCTGTGCCCTGAGCTCGATGATGCGCTGTTCACGGTCTTCTGGACTTTCTATTGGCAACCACTGCTCAGAGAATTCGACGCGCTTATGGCGATGACGCACGGCGAGGCCGTGAACGTGCGCTTGCTGAGTGCCCTTGAGAAGCAAGCCAACGCGTTTAACGCGCACGCCGCACGGTGCCACGGAGACGCACCAGACATTTTCCCCCCGTGTGCAAGCTCGGCTGGGTCTGACGCGGAGTTCGCAGGCGAGACTCCCTTGACCCCTCCACCAGCCGCACAAGACGCCGCGTCTAGCTCCGATACTGAAGCGGTTTTCGTGATGTCAAGCACAGATCGCGCCGCCCACGCACGTCGCGTGTGTGCTGCAGCAGCACCGCCCTCTCTCAGCTACAGTGAAGCCGTCCGACTGACCTATCTACTGAGTGAAGTCATCGCCTCCGAGTTGCACTGTTTGCGAGAGGCGGCACACGCACACGTCTCCGCGTTGCCCGCCACGTCGAGCTCATCACAGTCAAGCCTGGTGGAAGCCAGCTGTGTCTCCCTGATGTTGCCGAACTCGGTGGAGTACAACCCCATCTGGCTCGCCTGCGCGCGTGCAGGGTGTTTGCAAACACTCCTCAGCACCGTCGGCAGTCATCTCACCAGCACATCGACAACACGTGCAGACCCCGTTGTGTACCGCCCCTGTGCGACCGCGCTCATCAACACCAACCTCGCGAGTAATGCCATGTTATTTCACGCGCTTGAATGCGCAGGTAGTGCTATTTTTATCATGGATGCTCAATTTGCACCTCTTCTTTTCGCCATGCCGGAGGCTGACGAGACGACGGTGGGGCCCGTGCACGTGCCTGCGTGTGTCAAGCGCATCTTCCTTTGGCGTCTCGGCGATGAGGAGACAGAATCGGCTCGACAAGCGGCTGGTCTGGCCACGCTCACGGTGGCCATGCGCGAAGCTATCCATGCATTCAATGCGCTCCCATACCACGAGGAAAGTTGCGAAGAGGCAGCACGCCAACCTGGCTGCAGCCACGACGCAGCCTCACGGGCCGTGCTGTCTCCGCTGAGCTACAACGCCGAGGCACAGCAGCTCGAGATTGATCTTTGGCGTGCCGTGAAGCTGCACTACGAGCCAGAGTCGATGAGCGTCACCAAGAAAGTGTCCTCTTATTCCTCCTCTTCATCGTCATCCTCGCCGGCGACGTTCAAGGCAAACGTGTGTGCTGTAGGTGCGTGTGAGGCCGGCTCGTGGGCAGAGAGGTGCAGTTGGAAAAGTCTGCACTGGCTGCCGCTGCTCTCCAGCAAGGTGCTGGAGTGGTACGGGCCCGCGTTGGCACGAAGCCTCGACACAGCTCACACACAAAGTCCACCCGCGATCACCCTGCGTGCCATGTACGCGATGGACGCACCACGCCTGATGACGGCGTTGAGGCGTTTCACCATTACGGAGCCGGTGCTCTTCATTTATACATCTGGCACAACAGGACTGCCCAAGGCAGCGCGCTTCAGTCATCTTCGCTTCTTCGCCACCGCCTTCTTGTCGCGACTTTTATCCATGCGAGAGACCACGCGGCGTGTGCTGAAGGAGCAGGCCAAGGAGAGGGACACCACGCGGAGCACCGCCATGGCCTCGTACGGACCTGGCAGCGTCGCCGCCGACACGAACGATGAGAACGCTGGCACTGGCACGGCGCAGGCCAGCGACGCTTTTCTCCAGAGTCTAGATCGACGTGCACATGTCCCTCGGCACGCCAAGTGGGTAGTGACATTGCTCACTGTGTGGAGCTTCCTGCGTTGGCTGCTTCTGCTCATACCACGTCTGCTCGGGTTGACAGGTCGCTGGTACTACACCGAGGCCCAGCTCGAAGAGGAGAAGGCCCTCTCGGTGCTCACCGTCTACAACGCGCTGCCCATGTACCACACGGTGGGCTGTGTGTTCTGCCTCGGTCATCTCCTCCACGCTCTCGAGGAGCAGCAGACGCGCCAAGCGCACATGGCGAGCCGCTGGCACGAGCCGTTCTTCTGGTGGCATCCAGCGTACTTGGCCACGCTGCCGCTCCCCACCGCACGGATGATTGTTCGCCACAAGTATAGCGCTTCTAACTTCCGCAAAGATCTTGCGCAGTACCGCGTCACTGTGGCGCAGTACATTGGTGAAATACTGCGTTACGCCGTGTTGTTTGAGCGTCGTCATGCGCCACAGAGCATCGAGCAGCTCGAGACAGATGACAAGGACAACAACAAGAACAAGAAGAACATGGCTAACCCACTTGCCGCACCCTGCTTGCCTGCCTCCTTGGCACTCTCAGAGCGGGCGTTGCTGACGTTGAGAAATCAATCGTCGTGGCGTGTGCCGTACTTGTTTGGCAATGGTCTGCGACTCGATATCTGGCAGGAGTGCATAGACCGCCTAAACGTGGCGCAGCCGGTGGAGTTCTACAGCTCCACAGAGGGCAACATTTTCTTATTTAACCTGTTCAATATTCCCGGCTCTATCGGACACATTCCTCGACTTGGTGGGCGTTTTTGGACGGTGGAATACATCCCTTTCTTTCCTTTTCGTGTGCTTCGGTTTGAAGAGGCCACGCAGGACGTCTGGCGTGATCCCACGTCTGGCTTCTGCTCACGTGTCGGTGTGGGTGAGGTGGGGGAAGTGTGTGGTGAAGTCGTGCAAGGCTTTGATATGTTCGCGCTTCGTCGTTTTGACGGCTATCACCACAGCCACAGCCACAGCAGCGCGGCCACAGCTGCAGGAACAGGAAACATCAACGATGCGGAGCTGCAGACCAACCGCAAGCTTATTCGCCACGTCATGTGGCCCAACACGGACGATCTTTTTTTCCGCTCGGGTGATCTCATCAAGTTCGACGAGGACGGCTTTTGTTTCTTTGTCGACCGCGTCGGAGAAACGTTCCGGTGGAAGGGCGAGAACGTGAGCACGTTGGAGGTCTCAAATGCATTGAACACGGTGCACTCCTCGCACGTGGGTGTGTTGGAAGCGGTGGTGTACGGCGTGTCTGTGCCGGGCCGGGAAGGACGTGCGGGTATGGCGATGCTCACACTGCAGCCACGCACCTTCTCCGCAGCCGGCGGCGACGCCAAGACGGAGAGCGGCACGGCAGGTCATGGTGCAGTACGTGAGCACGTCGGCTCCGCGTCCTCGCCTTCGCGCACGGTCACCCTCACAGAGGAGCGTCTCTTTTTGCAGAACGACCTCTACCGTTTTGTGTCTGGCCAGTGCTCGGTGAACGGCGATGGCTCTGTCAACCAGTCCGCTCTGCCTGCCTACGCGGTGCCGGTGTTTGTGCGCATGGGGTCTGATATGCACAGCAGTGGTGGTTGTGATGACGAAGAAGGAGAAGCAGAAGAGGAAGACGACAAGAATGGCCACGACGCCGTTGCCTCCGATACTCCGCACGCCAAGACAAGGCGAAATGAAGTCGTCAATCGGCACGGCCACTTACGCACAAGCACCTTCAAATACATAAAGCACCTCCTCGTGAAGGAAGGCTACGAAGCCGCTCGCACGACATCCGTGCACGATGTGTGTTGGCAATGCACGCCACCTCAAGACGAAGACGCGTCAACGCCAACGCCGGATCGCTACTATGTTCTCATCACAAACCCGGCCGTCTACGAGCAGCTGTGCCTCGCCGAGACCGATTCCCACGATGCCGCTGACGCACAAAAGTCGGAAGAGACGCGCGCGACGGCGTTGCGGCAGAAAAAAGGTTATCTACCACTCACTCGAGAGACGATCGCTCTGGTTGGAGAGAACTTTGAAAAGTGCGGATGGTGACCATTTGAGTCTTTGGGAGAAGGAGGGAGAAGAGAAAGAGAAAAAGAAAAAGAAGAGGGAGAGGAGAGGAGGTGGCGTCTGCCCCTTCCACACCATCGTGTATCATGTTAACTAGGGCTCTTTCTTTCGTCGCTCTTTTTTTTTCTTTCTTTCTTTCTTTCTTTCTTAGTCATGTTCTTCTTCCTTGTTTGCTTTTGTTTTCGTGTGTGACGTCTCCTTTTTTTTTTTCTTCTTTTTTTTTCTTTTTTGTGCTTCCGCCTCTTTGCCGTCTCAATGTGGGGGTATCTCTCGATGCGTGATTGAATGTGTGTGTGTTCTTTCTCTCTCGTTCCTATTGTTGCTTTTATTCTATGTTTCACTGTTGGTTGCTCTGACATTGTTGCATTGCTTCCCCCCCCCCCCTCCCCTTTGTGTACTATGTGAACAGACCAAGGAGAATAAGGAAGCTGTGCTTTTTGAGAGCGTATTCGCTCTCTTTCTCTCTTTTTCTCGCTTCTCTCCCCCCCCCCCCCCCCCGCTCTGACCTTTTCCTCCACGACTTGCAAAGAGAACAACAACAAAAAAAAATGCGGCGCTCAAAAGCATCCATGTGCATGGTCAACCAACGTAGTTACCTCACATTTTCTTCTTTTTAACTTTTCAATTGTCAACCATAACCTTATTGCTGTTGTTTTTTTTTTTCTTTCTGTCTGTCTGTGCGTGTGTGCTTTTTGCGTCGCAGCCTCCCTCTCTATATATCATCCGCCATTCACTTGGCACGATGCCGACACGTCAAAGAAAAAAAAAAGAAAAAACGATACAGGAAGTGTGTGCCTCCAATGTGGTGGAAGAAGTCCTCCGCTGTTGCACAAGCCATTGGTGTTGTGTTCAGTGTGTGATTCAAACTCACGTGTGGTAGCAATCCAGTGGACTCTCAAAGGAGAATTAGAAAGGCTACATGCTCACATTACTGTGTGCGTGTGTGTGTGGCTCCCTCTTTTCAACGACCGTGTCTCCGATTACCCACTCTTCTTACCTCTTCCTTCTTCTCTCGATGCTGCTGATGTGTTATGCCTTGCATTTCTGGAAAAGTAAAAGCAACAAATACACGGGGAAAAAAAAGAAGCGAATTCACCTGCTATTATCATAGGCTCGGAACACGTCACTTCTTTCTACTTTTTTTCTTTTTTTTTTGTTTACCCTTTTTACAACCCGAAAAGCAGCCGTGACAATACCGCTCTTGTGTGTGTGTGCATATACATCACAATCTGATAGTCTGGTCCACTTCTGTCGTGTGCGCTCGCCTTCTGAATCTCTCTCTCTCTCCTCTTGGACAAGAGTCTTTATTCCGCACAGCCTCCAAACCACAGAAAAGGGAAAAGAAACGAAAAAGAAGAAGAAATAAATAACAAAGAAAGAATAGAAAACCAGAAAAGTCATGTCGCAGCAACAAGTGGTGCAGACACTCGGACACTATGCACACGGCCAACGCGTGCGTCTGCTGTCTGACACCGCGTCCTTCCGTATTCGCCTGCCAGGGGGCCGTCACCACCGCAACGGTTGCGTTTGGTGCTACTGTGATCCCGACTCGGGTGAGATTATGGACAGCGATGACATTGATCTCGAGTATTTTTCCATTCACCGCGCCGCTGCCAACGACGAGGCGCAGTCTGCGCAGACGAGCCAATTCACCATCAAGCCGCGGCAGCCGCTGCCACCCGGCAAAACCTTCTCCCTTCACTTCCGCTATGACTGCCCAGCCAGTGGTGTGCGCTCATGGGGGCGAGATGCGCGCTACCGTGTAACTGTGTTTTACGCATCATCTTAACTTGAATGAGTGGGTTTTGGTTCTTTACTGTTATGATTTCCTTCTTTTTGTTGTCGTTGTTGTTTAAGGGGTGTCATTCTCGCTTTCAGAGATGCTTGTGTTTTCTTTGCCACGTTTGTGGTGGTGGATTCTCTGTCCCTTTGTTTACTGTGTTTATTTGCTGTTTTTTTTTTCTTCTCTTCCCAATATTTTCATGCTTGTAAATGATTTTACCACACTTTGGGTTGTGTTCCCAGCGAGTCATGTCCGCTTTTTTTTTTTTGTTAGTTTGTTCTTTTGTTTTCTTTTTTCACATTGTCATGCATCACGGCTTCACATTTGCCATGTTCGTGCAAAAAAAAAATGTTACATCAAATAATGGCATTATTTCGCGAGTAGTGCTCTGGTATTGCTGCGGTTATTGCTGTTTTTTTTTTATCTTTCCTTTCACGTGTATGTCTATGTTCTCCCACGTTTTTGTTGGTTTTCCTCGCCGTCTCTCTCTCTCTCTCTCTCCCCCCCCCCCCCTTTGCTTCACGCACCAGCCCTTTTCAATCTTGTTGTTGACGTTGTGTGTTTGAGCTCATGGTAGAAATCGAGACATGAATTGGCTTCTGCTCGTCATGTGCAATCGGTGTTGATTCCACGTGATCACATTGACCATATTGCACGGCACGTATCAAATGCAGAAACAAAGCGAAAAGCAAAAAAGGGGGGAGAGACAGTTATTTGTACCTCGGCATTTTTTTCGTCTTCAAGAAGAAGAAAACTGATTTTTGTTGTTGTTGTTGTTTTAAGGATACCTGTAGTCTTGACTTGTTACTCTGGTATTAAGAAAAATAAAAGAACAAAGCAGCACCGCCAATTGTGAATCCCGTTCGGTTATTCGATTGATGCGTTAAGCGGGAATATAAACTGCGTGTGGCTGCAATGTGTTCCCTCCTTTATGTGGTGATTTTTGTTTGTTTGTTTTAGATCACGGCTTCTCTCTCGGCGGTCTCTCTTGTTCTCTGGTTGCGTTGTCGCAACCCACCAAGTTTTACTATCGATGGCTGTCGCACATCACGTGAACGCGTTTCTCTCTCTCTCTCTTTTCATTTTGCTTCGCATCAATGAGATAGTGCTCCTGGATAGTTACGCCTTTTATTGTTCTCGCTTCACTCGCACGAAGTCACATGCTTTCTTTCGTATCGACTTTTTTTTTGTGTGTGTGTGTGTCCGTAATGTCATCGTTGGCGTCAATAGGCTGGCTTGAAGGTTGTTTCTTGTGGAAAACTGTTTTTCTTTTTTCTTGTTTGTCATCTTCTTGCTTTTTTTTGTTTTGTTTTTGTTTTTGTCTAATGCTTCGAGCTCCATGTTGAGTATTGTTTTTGAGTGCGCAGGTCATCTTTGAACTCTCTTAATGACTGCACTCTGTCATCTGGCTTTCAGTGCATTTACATTTCAATTGATGATGTGTTATGTTGGCTTACCTCGTCTTTTTTTGTTTTTTTTTTCTTTTCTATTTTGTTATTCTGTGAGAGAAACTTATCCGTTCTTTTTTTTTTCAAGGCCAATGGTTTCCTTTGGAGGTCACGCGTGATGTCACTACTTACTGTCTCCGCAAACAAAACAAAAAAAAAGAGAATGTGAGAACCAGCTTGTACCAATATCGCTTCTACATGTATTTGTGTATTTGTTCTCTCTCAACGACTGTGGGAGCGTGCGCTTCTCGGTTTTCATTTTTATTTACAAGTATATGTTTACTCGCTCGGGTTTTTCTTTTGAGTGTGTGTGTCGTTCGTGCTCTCTCCTCTCTCTCTCTGTCGTCTCGTTCTCTTCTTTTTTTTGTCCTTCTGTTTCTTTACTTCGCGAATGTTATCATGACCGGCGCACAATGTTGGCAGGCAGTATGAAGTAGTCGCATTCAGATATTGCTTGTGTTTTTTTTTTCTTTTCGATGTGGGTGGGGTAATCTTTTGTCTTTGTGTGAGTCCCTCTTTCGTCACGCATGCACACATACAATGTGTGTCTGCCTGCCTATTGATGATGGGGTGCCGCAACAAGAGAAACGTTGACAAAAAACAAAAGACAAAAAAAGGCAATGCTTGAAAATGAACCTGAACAAAAAAAAAGAATTCATATATGTTCTGTTTTCTGTTTGTTTTCTTTCTTTCTTGTTCTTTATGTCCATACTTTGTAGTATCGAAGTATACCTATTTGTATCCGAGAAACAAATAGTCGTTTTTCGTGCGTATTCACACCAAAACAAAAAGGAAAAAAAACAAAACAAAAACGGCGCTCACCACAATGAGAGTCCGAAAGATGAAAGCAAATGGGGTTGGCTGAACACATTTGTTGCTCTCCCTTCATGCACATGATGTGTTGTTGTTGTTGTTTTGTCTCAAAGCACTCAAGGTCAGATAGTAACGACGCTAACGATTATCTGCGCCTGATGTACATTGTGTGTGTGTGTGTGTGCCTCTGTCTTCTCCCTCTTCTGCTCATCCCATCAAGTGTTGCTCTCTCCTACCTCTCTCTCTCTCTTTCCTGTGCGATTGCTCTCGACTTCTTTGATTCCACAGCAACACACACACACACGCAACTCCAGCTATTTATCAAGTTTTCTTCCTTTTTTTTTCCGTCCCCTCTTTGTCTCTTTCTCTCTCTATTTAACTCATTCAGAACCACTGAACAGACATTACCACACTGCCCATCATGCATCTGACCGAGAACGATTCTGACAAAACAGTTGTGATGCAGGTCGGCCGATCTGTCACAGCACGCCTCGCCTCTAACCCCACGACGGGCTATCGTTGGGTGCGCGTTGGTGCGGAGCAAAGTGACAATCTTGGCTCCAATGAAGACGTGAAGTTGGTCTCGACGTTTGTGGCTCATGCCCACGGCACACGAGGGTTGATGGGAGCTGGAAGCGTGGAGGACATTATCATCACGCCCATGACGCCAGGCCGCCACGTGATTGATTTGGTCTACTGTCGTCCATGGGAGGCCCCCCGTACCGAGGATAAGACCTTCACCGTCATCATCGACGCATCGTAAAGCAAACAAAAAGAAAACTATGAAAAAATAGCAATCCAAGCCGAAACAACAAGAACAGTAAACAATGAGAGAGAGAGACGTCGCATACACACGTTTTCTCGTGATCAGCGTTTTTGCTTGTTTGGTTGTTTGTTTGTTTTGCCTGTGCTTTTTGCTTTCTCTTCTTCTCTCAATGCACGTACGTGCATGCGATGGGATTCACCGATCACATATACAAGTGGTGTGGCCGTATGAAGCCCTTTTTTTTTTCTCTCACTCTCTTTCACTCTTGATCTTCAATCGCGGTTGCGATTTGCTATCCCCAAAAAAAAAGTCTATGATATATCGCTCACCAAGCACCACCTTGTTTCTTTTTTTTTTTTTTTGTTCGTGTATCCTGCGCTAAGATTGGCGCTATCATGAGCTTCTGCATCCAATATATGTGTATGTATACAATCACCTGAGCGTGAGCTGCTCACAGCGCATGATGTCTCGCTTGACCCAGAGTCATCGCAAAGACCGGGGCTGCTGTTTGTTCTACGTCTTTGACGCACAAGCATTCTGATTCCAGAGTGATGGCAACAACGACTTCCAATTACCGGTGCTAAGCACATGTCTGGAAGGGTTCACGTGTTGCTTTTGTTTTTGCTTTTGCTTCTCTTCCCTGCTTGGAGAAAACAAAGAAAAATCTCTCTCAATATCATCTCTGTTCTTTGTTCAATTGTCTCTCCAGTTTCGCCGGTTTACTTTTGTTGTTCTAGTTTGTTGTTTCCTGATCACACACACACACACACACACACACACACATACACACACATACACAACAAAGCAGGCAATCGCTATTTGAAAGAAAAATGCCATTTCGTGTAGGTGGTTGTGCTGTGTTCTCGTTTCACGGCGTGACGGACGCGCCTCGGATGCATGCGCAGTTCAAGGAAGCGCACTTGGACGCCGCCGTCGTTGATCACGCCTTTCTCTTGTCGCCGCTTCAACTCGCTGTCGCGTGGCAGCGTGCGGTGCAAGATGCACTTTTCGATCACCACCACGAGCACCACCGCCACGCACGTGAGCCCGTTGCCCGCGGTCTCTTCCTCGGTTTATCCGCGCTGAACCACCTTCATCGCGCTTTGCAGGTGCTCACGGCGGGCCCCAACACGACGGCTGTGGCGGTGCTCGTGCGGGATAGCGACTTGACATGTGACCGACGTGATCTCATTCGTCGAGTGGCCCAGTCGTGTGGGGCCATTGCGCATGACATGGATGCCGTTGTGCCCGGTTACGTCCTTCTCTCGTCGTCTGAAGCCTCTTCTTCGCCTTTGGGCGGCGCTGAGGAGATAGCAGTGCACGCTGTTCGTGGCTTCGTGGAGCCTCAGCGACTCGCTGACTACTACCAGCTCACCGACGATGACATTCGCGCGGCGCGGCGCAGCTTCAGCCTCGCAGATGAGGCGCGTCTGCGAAAACAATGTGCGCAGTCTGGCCTTAATGTAGCGCAAAACGGCCCAATCTGGGAAGATGTGCTTCATCTCAAGGCGCTTGAAATTTGCGTTGTGCAAAAACTCGCACTCTGTGGCTGTTAAACGTGCGACTGCCTCTGCAATACGCGACAGTTGCTTTCAAGCATTAAATATACATATATAGAAAACAGAAAGAGAGTAGGGGTGCAAGAACAGACACTGTCTTCTGGGTTCTTGGGACCGGCAGCGAACAACTGTTGACGGAGAGACTCATAAACTCAAAACAAAACAAAAAAAAATACGGTTGGTCAAATGCAGAGGGCGGGTTTACGTCTGTTTTCATCAACATCGCCTCATATGTTGGTGCGCAGGACACCGTTTTGTGTGTACTCTCTCTCTCTCCCTGTGATTCGCTCTCGCTCTCTCGTTAACTCCCCATCTTCTCTTTGTTGCTCGCTCCGCACGAAAGTGTGTGTACGCGTATGTACGTGATTCAATTGAATTCAGTCCTCACGGTATGAAAGAAGATGATCTTTCTCACGTTGTCGTCCGCGCCGTCAGTGAAGACACCGGAAGCGGTCTCTTTCTGCGCTCTTCGTGCCTGAACGGGTTGCAGCAGGGTGACGTCGTGCTGAGAGAACGACCTGTTGTGTTTGCACAGTCATACAGCACCTCTTGCCTAATTCCTCAGCGTGCACAGAGGAAGACTGTGCAATCGGCGTCTCACTCTTCTCCGTCTTCCTCTGCTTCCGTGTCGTCGTCGTCGGCCTCCCAGAGTCTTCCAGGCAACACCACATCGAAGCTTTTGACGATGCGATGCTGCTTCGGGTGCGGCAGGTCTCTCGTCCCATCCCTGGCAGACGAGCTCGAGCGCGTGCTGGCCATTCACAAGGCACGTCAGGCACGCACGGCGACAGAGACGCCAACCACAATACGAACCGCCACGGCTGACACCATCACACAGCCGTCTTTCTCACCCTTGGTGACGCGCGGAGAGGAGGTCTCACACTCTCAATCCGCGAACACCGACACAGAGTGGCTTCTGTTTTACACGCAAGCCGGCGAGCCGCGTGTCGCTTCCTTTTGTACGGACGCCTGCCGTACCAACGCGTTGGACAACGAAGGAAAGCGTTTTGTGACGACACCAATGCGTGAGAGTGAGGGGGTCGAGTGGACACCTTCAGCAGCAACCGCAACGGCAACGGCAGCACACCGCTATCCATCGCTCGCCTTTATTTGGGAGGCAGCGGCGATGACGCGTCAATCTGCGTGTGTGCAGACACGATGTGATTGGTGGCCTTCGCGACGTGCCACCCTCGACACCATTCACCACATTGCCCAGCAGTTCAACGAGCGACTGTGGCTTATCGTGCTGCTCCTTGCCAACGTACTCGCACAGACACAGCGGGGGGAGGCGGAGGAGGCGGAGGGAAAGGAGCAGGGGTGGACACCAGCGCGGATCACTGCATTTCGTCGAGCGCTGGATGATCTCGTCGCATCGTACGCTGACGGCGCGGCGCGTGTGCTGCGCGTTGAGCAGCGCGCTCTTCTTCGCTTTAGCTGGCACCTTATTGTGACCTGGCTGTATTACTGCTTGAATGGTCAAGACGCGCCTCACGCGTTTGCCCAGCATGATGACTCCAGCATCGCTACATTTGCGCGTCTGGAGGCCGAGGCTTTTCCCCTCCAGCTTCTCTTGCAGCTGCACTGGCTGCTAGATGCCAATGCGCATGCCTATATTGTCTTGTCACCCCTCTTCACCGTGTGGTGTCGCTTGGCTGGTGCCCTTCCCGATGATGACGATGACGAGGCTGAGTTTCTTGCGCACACAGATGCCACGTCGAGCACCGCGAAGGTCGTCTCAGCAGCCGCTGCACTGGCGAGTGATGGTGACGAAGAGGCCGAAAGGTCGGCACTACGCCAGAATCTCCTAGAGGCTCTCACGCCCCTGTTTGGCCCCACGCCCTCGTCCTCTGCGGTGTCTGCGTCCCAGAGCCACCGTCAGCACCGATTATCGAGTTTGCCTCCGCCAGAAGAAATAGCGCCGCATGCCACGGGTGTCGCGCTGTTCAACGTGGCGACAAAACTGAATCACAGCTGTGACCCTTCTGTGCGGTTCATGCCCAATCATGGACCGGTGCGTGCCGTTGTCCGAGCTCTCAAGCCACTCACACCAGGAGAGGAACTGCTCACGTCGTACATCAGCGTGGACGACTCTGCGACACAAGACGCTGCCAGGCGGCGCCGTGAGGTGTTGCTGAGCGGTTACGGGTTTGTCTGTGCGTGTTCACGCTGCGCTGTTCTCGATGTCTGAAGCTAGTCTCTCTATCTCTCTCTCTCTCTCCGTATGCGCATCGCTGTCTTTACAGATAAACAAAACAAAATCATTGTGTGGACGAACGAGCTGTTATTGAATGTGTTTCCTCTAGTGTACTGCGACTCGGCATGGGGTTGCTGTTCTGCTTGGTTAGTTGGCTATTTGTCGGGCAGCGCCGCGATAACATATCAAAAAATCACAAATTAGTTCACTGATGAAAACTGCACACACACACACACACACACACACACACACTAACACTAACACACATCTTATTCTCTTTTCTTTCTCTTTTTCTGTCTGCTTCATTTCCCCATTTTTGATCCGCATGCCTCAAAAAAAAAAAATGTGTGTGTGCATTATTGGGGGGTATCTGTCTGCTCTGACACGCTGCAATGCAAACCAAAAAAAAAAAAGACTGAGCAAACCAACAGTGTCATTTTCAGTAGTCGTGAGGGACGTCAACCCTTATCTATTCACTTATTCTTTGTTTGCTTAGCTTGCTGTTGTTTTCACAATGCCTGTCGTGACGTGTCGCCTGCCCTCCCGCTCCTTGCTGCGGCTGACCGGCACGGACGTGCATGAATTCCTTCAAGGTCTCATCACGCAAGACATGCGCAAACTCCAGCCAGGTGGCGCGACGTGGGGTTGCTTTCTCTACTTTACGGGTCGTGTTATGTGCGATGCGTACGTGTATCAAAGTAAGCAGACGCACCAGGAACAGTCTGCTGTGCTGATTGACGTACATCGCGACGTTGCGGAGGCGCTTCTAGAACACCTTGTCGAAATGCGCATGCGTCGAAAAATTAAGATTGAGAATGTGTCAAACGAGCTCGCGGTGGTAGCGTCCGCAAGATACGTGAAGCCGATGCAGACGCAGCAGCAGCAGCCGGTCATGTCATCATCATCCTCCGAATCCGCAAGCACTGCCGGGCCCGACGCGCCACAAGGCCCAGGTGGGGACGTACGCGCGACGCTATCGGTGCGCAACTCGGAGGTCTTCACCGACCCGCGTAGTCGTTTCTTGACACTGCCAGCGGCTATGCGGACGTCGCTGGACAAGACCCCGCGTGACGTAGCCGGTGCGACCTTGGACACGGAGTCGCCGCACACAGCAACAGCAACAGCAGACTACCTTGAAGGAGCAATCCAGCTGGAAAGGACAATCACGCCGCACGCGTGGGCTCCGGCGATGCGCCCGACAGATCGCTACGACGAGCTGCTCATGGCCAACGGCATCGGTGAAGGCCCTCGTGTCTTCCGCGATGGCAAGTCGCTCCCTTTTGAGGCCAACACCGATTTTTTAGAGGGTGTCGATTTTCACAAGGGTTGCTATGTGGGGCAAGAGCTCACACACCGCACACATGTGATGCTGGTGACGCGGAAGCGATTGTTACCGCTTTTTTTCGACGACCCCGGCTGCGCACCAAAGCCCGGTGATGGGCTGTTTCTCAAGGGAGGTAAAGAGAAGGTTGGCGAAGTTCAGACGGCGTCTGGGCAGTTCGGGCTCGGTCTGCTTCGGCTGCGGTACATGAGTAAGGAGACATTGACGTTTCCTGGTCTCACATTGCAGGCCGGCGCACCGGTCAAGGCGACGGTACCGGCGTGGTGGCCGCTGAAGCCGCTCAAGAAGGTTCTCAAGAACAACGCGTGATTGACGCTGGGTGGCGTGGCGCGATGGCGTTCTCACAGGTGAAGCAGGTCGCCGCACACGTAGCGCCACGACACATTCCTTCGCATGTTGTTGTTGTTGTCGTTGTTATTGTTGTTCTCCCTTCACTTCACGTCACAGTACTATTATTACTTACAAACAATGAAAGCAAAGCTAGCACACCTTGTTGCGAAATGACACGTGTTTTTCTTTTCTTTCTTTCTCTGACTTGAGATGTCGTGTGTAGCTTTCACATCGACCATGTGATGCAGGACCAAAACAAGTCTTGTGTTTTTTTTTTTCTCTCTCTCTCTCCTATCTTCGCAACAATTACGTGTGTGTGCGTGTGTGGAACGGGGGGGGCTCGAGGGGTGAGTCTCAGAGAACCATTGCTGCATCATCAAGAAGGCAAAAGCATATCATCTACTTAATCATTCAACGCATCATGTTTACCTCTTTCTCTCTCTCTTTCCCTTCCTCTTTCTTTTCCTTTTCCAGATCCGAAAAAAAAAAAAGAGGAGCGACCACACACGCAAGATAAAGCCGCATCCGTACAGACACGGTGCTGTGCAACGTGGACGTCTTGCTGTGCTCCGCCTTCACACCAGCCTCTGCACCCTGTTTGATTTTTTTTTGTGTGTGTGTGTGTTTATTTATTTCGTGTTCACTCTTTCTCTTCTCTCCCCCACCTCCTTTTTAGACGTTCTGCTTTGCGTCTGAGCGTGAGTGTGTGCATTTCATCTTGTTTTTATTTTCGTCTTTTTTTTTTTTTTTTCGAAGCAAAGCAACACGAAGAATGGGATGTGGAAGTAGCGTAGCCAACGATGTGGAGTCATCGAGGCCGGCCGCAGATCGCACCGGACACACGCTGGGTGAGCCCCCCACGCACGAACCCCTGTCTGTGAAGCCATCTTCATGTACCATACTGCCCCACAAGAAGACAAGTACCTCGACCGACAGCATTGCCTGCTTAACCTCCACAATGTACAGGAGAACCAGCGAAGAAGAGGTCGAGAAACAGGCAAAGCAATCCGCGGTCTCCGTCGTGACGTCATCGTCAACCGTCGCAAAATCTGCTCTACAACAACAACCAGAAGGTAGCGTGCCCACGGCACGTCCTTCTGTTGTTCTCGCCGCGCAGGCACAAGATGACATATTGCTCATTGAAAGTCTCAGTGATAGCAGCTCCTCTCCAAACACGGCGGGCTCGTCTTCGTCATCGGACAGCTTTGGAGGCAAGCCGTCGTCTGAGAGTGGGCCTGCGCACTTCTCCGGCGTGGCACGTTATCCGATCGAAACGAGCGCTACGGGAGCAGGTCTGTTCGCGATGCGCAAGAGAGCGAGTGGTGTTGGTAGTGGTAGTAGCGTTGAGCCCTCGCATGCGGTGTTGGCGCCTACCACGAGCGGTGGCTACAGCGGGGGTGATGAGGCGGTTGGAGCGCTGAACAGCAGCCGACTGACGTCTGTCAGTCTGATGAGTGACCAAGAACTCAACGAGTCCTTCGACGGACGCCTGCTGAATGACAATGAGCTGTTCGACTGCTCCGCACGACCGACATCGGGGCTCGCCACGTTTGCGGATACCCGGCACGAGTGTGCGGCGTGTGGGAGCGCGGAGGTGGCCTACGCGTGCGAGCAGTGCGATAGCTGCTGGTGCGAGGACTGCCGCTTCAAGCCGAGCGTCTTCGAGTCACACCCGCCTGATCACACCATCATCGCCCTCCACGACGCACAACACTGCAACACGAGCCGAACATTCGCAGAGTCTTCCTTCTGTAGTACAGATGCCACAGGGACGAGTGTGGGAGGGGCGAGTACGCTTCTGTACAATCCTTGCTATATTTGCCAAAGTGCCATCAACGACACCGACGTCGTACATCGCTGCGGACAGTGCGATTTTATCGCCTGTGCGCGCTGCTTTCTAGATCGGAAGGTGACCCACGAGCACCCGCTGCAGCGTTTCCAGAGACGCACGAAGAACACGGTGACGGAGAAACCCCTCATGTTCAAGAAGAAGACCAGTGACGGCAACCGCATCATCAATGACTACGTCGTCGTTCGTCTTCTCGGTCGCGGCGGCAACGCCAAGGTGAAGCTCGTCCAGCACATTTCAACACGCCAACTCTTCGCGCTGAAAATCCTGAAGCGGCCAAGGATCAGCGCCGCTCACGCCAACAAGGCTAGCAACAGCGAGACCATAACAACACTGAACAGTAGTGCCGCGTTTGGTGGTGGCACCAGTGCGCGTGGTGTCGCCCAGCCCACTCTCGACGATCTGCTTCGTGAAATTGCCGTGATGAAGTTCATTGACCACCCCAACATTGTGCAACTCAAGGAGGTGATTGAAGACACGGAGGCACAGCGGGCGTATATTATCATGGAGTACTGCGAGCAAGGCCCCATCTACACCATTGGTGACCCGCCGTTGCCGAAAGAGACAGTCCAGCAGTACGCCACCGACATACTGCGTGGCTTGCAGCACCTGCACTCGCAATATCTCTACCACCGCGATATCAAGCCCGCCAACTGCCTCGTGGACGGCCACGGCACGGTCAAAATCACTGATTTTGGCACAACCAACAGCAACGTCACTTCAGGACAAACGGGCACCTTGGCGTACTGCTGCCCAGAGGAGCGCAAGTGCGAGACGTACACGGGTGATGTCAAGGACAGCTGGGCGTTCGCCATCACGCTCTACCAACTCGCCTACGGCAGGCTGCCATTCGACAACTTGGACATGCCCACTATCCGTCAAGCACTCGCCAGCCCAAACAGCTTCGACTTCCCGCGCGAGAAGGACGGTCGCGTCGACACGGATCTGATTGATCTACTGGAGCGCATGTTGTGCAAAGACTTATCGCAGCGCATGCTCGTCTCCACCGCCGGTGCGCACCCTTACTTTGCCGATCAGCTCGAGTGCTCCCTCTCCGCGAGCGACGCCCCCGTCGGTCCAGGCCGGCAGCAGCTTCAGCGAGGTAGTGTCATTGGCAGTTTTGCGGCCTCGCACTCTGCTGGTGGTGGTGGTGGCGGTGGCAGCCACACCAGCGCCTCCGCCACGGACTCGGACGCGGAACGACGGAATAGAGAGCTGTACGCCCGTGCCACGGCGTCTGTCGTGCGGGGGCGCAATTTACTCGACGCCTTCCACGGTACCAAGAGCATTCAGCGTGTTCGTCAGCGCGAGGTGCTCAACGCGCAGAGATCTGCCACGACGCGGGCGGCTATTGTCGTCTCAAACCTTGGCGCCCACGGTGGCTTTGGAATGGATGGAGAGGCCAACGGCGGCGGCGGCGGTAGCCACGAAGACACGTTCGAGGAAGATATCGCGCTGCTCGAAAGTGACGACAGCATCGACCTCGGTGAAGACGACACCCAGTCGAATGTCGGCACGCTTCGTCTCGATGGCGAGGAGTGTCTTCAAGTGGATCGCAGCCTGCCGAGCTTGATGAGCAGGAGTCAATCCATGCCGGCGACGACCGTCGGAGGGACTACTGGTGGGCAACGAAGCGTGTGCCGCTCGTCGACACGCACGACGGCATCCACTGTGGTGCGCACACGCGCGACGTTCGCAGACTCAATGACACCGTCCCAACAGGAAGCGGTGTTGGAGATGATTCGTCAGTACGCCAAAGCACCGGAGAAGACGCGGCGTGTGCTGCGGATCTCTGACACGCTGATGCTCTCGCCCCCGTCTGCCGAGGTCGAATCCGTTGCGAGCACGGCCATTGGTCTTTACTTCTCCCGCACGGCGATGGCGAACTTGGGCGCCATCGACCTCTCCCGCTTCAACGCGCTCAAGGATATCACGCTGTCGAGCAACCGCCTGACTGAAATTCCCGAGGCCGTTCTTGACGCGCCGCGCTTGTTGCGTCTTGACCTGTCCGACAACCGCATTCGTCGCGTTCCGCCTTCGCTGCCGCACGCGCGCTTCTTGCAGCGGCTCAACCTTCACGGGAACAACATCAGCGAGGTGGGTGTCGATGTGAATGAGATGTCGTGCTTCAGCTCCACCTGCTTACGGCACGTGCGGCTCAGCTCCAACCCGCTCAAAGCACTCCCAGAACGTCTCGACACGACGACGAAGCTCGAGCTCGTCTTGGACTCGCTGCCGGTGCTGACAGAGGCGTGGGAGCACGTTGTCACGCAGAGCCGGCCGAATCCTCCGCCCGCGGTGATCACCTGGGACGACTCTTTCCCGCGGAAGTTGCCAGCGCTGCCTGTGCCGGTGTGGGTGGCGACGGCGCCGCTCATGGGATACCGCTCACACATTCTCAAAGCGTGCGGGGCCACGCATGTGGTCATCCCGCGCAGTGCCGACGCGCGCTTCCCTCCCGGTCTACACCAAGGCCGTACGCTCGAGGTGTATTTTAAGCGTCTGTTGCGTGCCGTGTTTGGGTTTCAGCGGGCGGAGATCGTGGCGAGCAGCCCTCGCTCCGCCGCGTCCCCGCCGCCGCTGGCGGACCTTCAGCTCAGCGCGGTCTCCTCCGCGCGGCTCACACTTGACGCCACGGAGGGCACGCCGACGACAACCGTGGAAGCCAGCGGTGCGGCGTCTCCAGAGCAAACGGCGCTGGCAGCGGCAGCGGTGGCGGAGAATTGGGGGCCATTGCCATCCGTCGTAGGTAAAGCTGCACGCGCTTACGTGGCCTCGTACTTCTTCGTGACCGACACCAGCTGCGATGACGTGCGAGGTGGCTCGAGCGCGTCGAGCGGGAGCAGTACGCCAGAGCAAGACGAAGGCGGTTTCGAAGATCTGCGCAAGAATATGGCGCAGTGGCTGAAGGCCGGGGAGAGCTTCTTGTTCTTTGTCCCACAAAGCCAAAAAGAACTGCGCGAGGAGCTGACCATCACGCTCGGACTCGCACTCGAGGACGCGTTCGGGGAAGAATGGGGCGAGGCCAGGTTAGAGAGCTGGCTCGACACGTACGGCGTTTTGTGACGCTACTAAAAAAAAAAAAAAGCAAGAAAAAAGCAAGCGTATGTTCTCCTCGTGAATGAGAAAAGAAAAAAAAGACAACGAGAGTGAGTTTTTTTTTTTGTTTGTTTGTTTGCAGTCTCTGTGGGTACATTTGATTTCTCTCTCTCTCTGTTATTGTTGTTTTTGTTTGCTTCTGCCTTTTCGTCACCCTTTTGTTGTTTTCTTCAACTGATTCCTTTTTGTTGTTATTGTAGTGTGTTCACATCCATGTAGTTTCATTCAACACGTGTGCACGCTCGCTCTCTCTTTGTGGTCTACAAGGGCGATACATTCTTTTCTTTTGAGTTTTCTTGTTTTTCGTTTTCTCTCTCTTTTTTTTTTTCGCCTCATTCTGTTGCATCGAACTTCTCTTTTTTCTCTCTGCCTCTTTCTTTTTCCTTTCTTTCCTCATTTGCTGTGTATTGAGCCCATCAAGTGAACCTCGTGTTGGGGTGTATGTACACGCACGCACGCACGCACGCACACACTAGCGCAAGACACTATTTTGGCGGTGCATTCCAAGTACACAGGCACAAACAAGAGAGAAAAAGAGAGAGAGGGACATGTTCCTCACTGTGCTCTCTTATTGTTATTCGTTCTTGTCAACCAGCTAGAAATTCCATCATCTCCCCCATTTCTCCGCACCTTTCACAGGAAAAGAAGTCGGTGATCGTTTTGTGTTTTTTGTTTCCTTTTTTCTTCTTTGTATAGTCATCATACGCACACAGCGCGCATGCACGATAGCGAAAGAAAGAACGCGAAGCAAACCAAAACCAAAAAAAAATGAAGAATGAAAAATGGAGCTTGTAGAGTTGATGATCAGTGATTCACATTGCATGGTTTACTCATGTACGTGTGATGTTTCTATGTAATACACATATATATATATAGATAACAATTTGGAGTCCCAGTGAATGTCGAACCTTTAAAGAAAAAAAAAAAGCAATCTCTCTTGCCCAGTAGAAGTTTGTAAAGCGATGACCGAGACCACGGTGCACACACACACACACACACACGCACATCGATACCAAAGTGCACGCGTACATACTGTGTCCTGTATTGTGTGGCTTCATGCCACTGCGCAGCGCGTTGCCAATAGCGTTATTGTATGCGTGTCTGCGTTTTGTGTGTTTTACACGCACTGGTGCATCTTCGCGATTGATACGAATAAAGATCAATGTAGTGTTTTTTGTTTTTTTTTTTTTCGGTAGCCAGTGATACTGATCCATGTACGTATCTGTCAGAACGAGCACGCCAGATAAGCCTCGTTGGAATTCATTTGATTCATGTTCTCCCTCTATTCTCCAAACCTTTCTTCCCCTGTATAATTGCACTCATTTGAATATATACGTAGAGACTTACGAGCAAGAAGGAGAGAAGGAAAAAAAAAAGCAAAGCACATCAGTGTTACTTTCTTTCCTTACTTTCTTTTCTTGCGCAGGTTTTTTCTTTGGTCCGGAAAGGCTTTTCAGCCACACCGTCCTCATTGTGATTTTTTTTTTTTTGCTTTTGCTTTTAGATTGCCAGCAAGAGCACAGAAACGAATCAAAAACAAAAAAAACGAAGAAGAAACTAACACTTGCAGAGCACGCCTTCTTTGGATTACTTGTCGATTGTTGATTGTCAGATTATTCACCTCGCACACACACACACACGTTCACATTCTTTTGCCAGCTTTCGTTTTTTTTCCACCTTTTCGCGGAAGCCGCACGCGTGTACACCCACACAAGAGTGACCTCGGCACTACCACGGAGGAAGGAAACGAATCGCAATGCACTCCGATTTGACAACGCCACAGCGGCAAGCCCCACGCGCAGCGACGTTCCCATGGACGGACAGCGCGGCCTCCGTCGGGACGCCAAGCTCTGCCGCCGCTCTCACGCCTCCCTCGCAGCGCGCGGCAATGCGATGGGACGGTCACAGCTCTTGCAGCCCTCTCGGCGCCAAGACCGCGCCCATCCCTGGACGCATTCACACACCAGGCACACCTGTGGCAAGAGGCAGCGCCGCCGTCACCACTACGCCAGATCGATTCATCGCCGACCGTGGGAGTCAAGATGCCTCTCTCGCGCACTTTTTGCTCACCGCGGAGGAAAATACAACTCCAGTCACCACCCGCTACACCGTAGCGGGTGAGGGCCTCGGTGCGGGCTATGACGACGAGGACGACAGCGCACCCATTGCCCAGCTCTTCACCCTTGGTTCGGCCACACCCTTCAGAGGCACCGCCGCGCCGCCGCTGCGAGCCTCTCGCGAGCGTGAAGCGTGGGGTGGTCATAACCCATTCGGCGCACCAGTCGCCACCAGCGACACCGACGACGACAACACAGGTGAGGAGGCGGTGCTGGCAGGTCGGCGCGGCGGCGGCGGTATATTGGTGGCCAGTCCTCTGGTGCCTCCACCGCACGGCTTCCCGCGCACGGCGAGTTTTGATGTGAGCGGGGCGGGCGGCAGCGGTGGTCGAGCGGTTGGTGTTCACGCACGTAGTGTCAGCAGCAGCGTGCAGGCGCTGTTCGCCACGTGGCACGACGACAGCAGCCGCGCGAGCTCGGTCGCTGGTGGCGTCATGCCCAATGCAGGTAGTCCCTTGCCGGCGAGCATGGACAGCGGGTGGTCCTCGCCGCTGGTTGGCAGCGCGCTTTCGAGGGGGTACGCTGCGCGTGGAGGAGGCGATCCTCAGCGCAGCCCGTCGGCGAGCTTACCCCGCGCGGGTGTGGCACCCACCTCTGCCGTCTTGGGTGCGTCGCGGGCTTCAACCGCACGCAGTCTCTCCACCCCTATGTCACATCACGGTGGGGCTGAGCTGCCGACGTCGATGTCCGGGTCTTGCTCAAACGTGATGATGGAGACAGAGCCGTACACGTCGAAGCTGGCGCGCGCGTTGTTCACCCGCACAAATCAAACCTCTGTCCTGGGCCTGCACAGTGCGGGGGGTGCCTCTGGGCGCGGCGAGCACGAAAACGATCTACAGGAGGAGGCCAATGTCAGCCGCCACGCGCACCGTACCACGCCCATGACCACAACTGTCCGTGAAGCTAGCCGATTCCACAACGCACTCGGTGTCGTGTATGAGCAAAACCGCGCCGCGAACTTCCAGTCACAATCGTTTCGCGTCATTGCCCAAACACCTGAACGCATTCTTGACGCCGCGGACATGGCCGATGATTTTTACCTCAATTTGGTAGATTGGTCTGTGTCGAATGTGCTGTGCGTCGCGCTCCAGAGTGCGGTGTACTTGTGGGAGGCGACGAGCTGCAACATCACGCAGCTCCCAATCTCTCGCGCACCGGACGCGCCGTCGAGCTTGGTCTGCGGCGTGCAGTGGGCACCAGATGGGCAGCACCTCTCGCTCGGCTTCAATGACGGCAGCGTGGAAGTGTGGGATGTGGAGGCGCAGCAAGTTGTGCAAACGTGGCAAGACCACACGCAGCGCGTTGGGGCCTTGTCGTGGGCGGGGGGCGAGACGTGTGTCGTCGCGTCCGGCAGCAAGGACGCGACGATCTGCTTGCGTGACCTGCGTGATCCCAACGCGTTCAGCACGCTTCGCTGTCACGAGCAAGAGGTGTGTGGGTTGCGCTGGTCACCGAACAGCTATCACTTGGCGAGCGGGGGCAACGACAATCAAGTGCTGGTCTGGGACAGGCGCTGGATTGCCTCGGAACAGCGGACAACAAGCAGCAGCGGCAGCGCCGCCACCGCGTCGTCGGCGTCTTCGTCGCCGTTTGGCGTCAACGCGTGGGCTAGCCATGCGCCACGCGCGACGCCGGTGCTCTATCTAAACCAGCACACCGCCGCGGTCAAGGCGTTGGCGTGGAACCCGGTTCAGCCCTCCCTCCTCGCGAGCGGCGGCGGCACAGATGACCGCACACTGCGTTTCTGGAATACACAGACTGGCGACTGCCTGCACAGCCTCGACACGGGCAGCCAGGTCTGTGGTGTGCTGTGGTCACGCAGTGGGACGGAGCTGGTCAGCTCTCACGGCTTCTCGATGAATCAGCTCTCTATTTGGAAGTATCCATCCCTCCGCAAGGTCATCGACTTGACCGGGCACACATCGCGTGTATTGCACCTCTGCCTCGCAGCGGATGGTGAAGTTGTCGTGTCCGCAGCTGGTGACGAGACGATTCGTTTCTGGCGGTGCTTCCCTCCTCAGCCCTCACCCGCGTCGGCTTCGGCAGCGGTGGGGAGCGGCTTCTCTGCGCGTCGTGGTCATGGCCTTGGCGGCAGCAGTAGCAGTAGCGGCAGTCCGACAAGCAAACACGTGGGTGGTTCGCCGTACTTTGATCATTACGGGTCGCATGATGAGGCCGCGATGAGCGGCCGACGTGGCTCAGACGCGGCAGTAACAGCAGCCACGGCGGCAGGGGCAACGCACTCGCCATGGTCACGTTACACGAGTCCTCTCGCGGGCTCGCGACTGGCCGGCGTGAGTCCCACAAGCGGTGGTCGTGGGCAGCTGCTCGACGCACCACGGTTCGCATCCGATGAGGATATGGCACTCCGCTGAGCACGCGCGACATTTTCAACTGGACAATTGTCGAAAAGATGCAGAAGGAGAGCTCGAAAAAAAAATAGGGGGAGAAAAACGAAAGAAAGAAACGCCACAAAGACGAGGCAGTGTGCGAGGCTGCCTCGAACATACACGCTAGCTGGACACCACAGAGAGAGCCATTAGACGTTATTTGATTATATAGTCACACGCATACATTTATTTGAAAAAAAAAGCACTATTCGAAGGTATCCGTACGATGTCCCTCTTGTAGATGGCTCTCTCTCTCGTGTCTCGTTTCTCTCTTCGCTTCTCTCACCATCGCTTTTCGATGCCGCTGTATTTTTTTTTATTGTGTGTGTGTATGTGTGTGTGTGTTTGGCGCTTGCCCCTTTGTGTGAGGGCTATTTCTCTTGTCTGTATGTTATTCACTTCTTTCTGTGTACGTCTGCGTGCATTCGGTTTGACCTTGTACAATGCAACACTTTTTTTTTTTTTTCGTTTATACCTCTTCTGGATTCATTGTACCTCACTTTTCACTCATCTTACTTTTTTTTTTTTACGCTTTCTCTCTCCTTCTCTCCTGCTCTGTTTGTAGCCACGCGGCAATTGGCTATCCCTGTGCAAGAGTGAAGAGAGAGATGCGAATACAAAACAACAAAAAAAAAGAACAAAAAAGAACAAAAAAAAGGAATGCATTGATTCTCGCATCCCTCCCTTCACAGCTACTTTCTTGCGGCTGCTGTTATTTTCTCCTGTGCAAAACGACATGGTGGGGAGAGAAAAGAACAAAATAATTGGCACGAAACGCTTTTTGTTTTGTGTGTTTTTTTTTTTTTTTCTGATCACTGTCGAGGTACGCTCTCAAAAATCTGAAACGGTGTATTTCAATGCGGGGACGTCCTCAGTGCCGAAATGTGCAAATTTTGCCCTCTCTCTCGAATGCTCCAACACACCCACATATATCTCATTTCACTCCGAATCCGTTTGGTGTTTTGTCTATTTTTTTTTTGTTTTGCTACTTTTCGTGTGTGTGTGTGTGTTGTCACTAATGCATGTTTGTTTGTTTGCTTTTTCTGTTTCGTCATCAGAGAAACAACAACACAAAACAGAAAAGGCAGCGACCTGCTCAGACAGATCAGTGAGTTGTTGGTGAATACCCAAGAAGAACACGCAAAAAAAATAATAAATATGAGTCTCGCACGTTTGTCCAAAAAGAAAAAGGAGGAGGCACTGGCGAATCAAATAGCTGGCGTGGCCGTGGGCAAGAGTTTCTCGCCCGCTGAAACTCGCATTCGTCAAGACATGGATAACCTCTCCCTGGTGAGCAGCCTAGTCGACTACGACCCGTCTTACGACGCCTACACAATCAAAGTGTCCGTGCGTCCCAAGGAGGGCATTTGGAAAGGTGGGGTGTTTTCTTTTGTGATCAAACTCACACAGAACTATCCCATCGAAGGCCCCCGTGTGCGTTACTTGGGCCCAACCCGTATCTTTCACCCGAACATTGAGGGCGACGCGGACCGCCAAGACTGGGGTGTGTGTTTGAGTCTTCAAACACAGTGGCTTCCCACCATGACCATCTCTGAAATTATCTTGAACATGGAATGGCTCTTCACGGACCCGAACTACGATGACGCACTGCCAGGGGTCGCAAAGACGGCGGCGCAGGTGTTGAAGGATCACCCGAGGAGATTTGAGGAGGTGGCGCACCGCTGGATGCAAGGCGATTACGTCAATCCCTAAAGAGAGAGCGAGAGAGAGAGAGAGAGACGATGAGCGAGAGAGAGAGAGAGAGACGATGAGCGCACGCGCGCACACACACACAGTGAAAAGGGGAAGAAACAGAGAAAAAGGGGGGAGAGAAGGCCAGGTGATCCTCTGACTTCATCCCTTTTTTTTTTTCTCTCTCCCTCTTCTTCTTCTTCTCTTGTTTCTATTTTTCTTTCCACCTCTGTCACTATCCATCTCCATATGTGTGGCGATTCTCATTTTTCCTCCGCTACTTTTTCTTGTTATTCCTGTGTGTGTGTGTGTGTGTGGAGGTGTGATCATTCGCTCGTGGGCATGTGGAGCAGTACTCTCTGTTCTCGGGCACCTCGGCACGAGGGCATACGTGTGTATGTGCGTGTGTGTATTGCTGCGTGAATCTTCCGTATGAAGTCGCACCATTAAGCGATTATTTCTTTCTTTTTTTCCCCTGTTTTGTTCCAGATGGTAAATGATATCAGAGAAGATGCGATCACGGCATAGATGACTGCGCTATCTCCCAGCTCTTCTCATTAACCCTCACGTACATACACCTCATCGCGAACTCCGTCTCTCTCTCTCTCTCTCTTTGGTGTTTGTGCAAGATGCCAAGAGAAACGAAGACATGAAGAAGAGTACCTCAGTGTTTGTGTCCTCGCAGGCTTGACTTGAACGTGTGCTCACGTACAAGTCAGCAAACAGGCGAAACGACGATCAGAACGCCTCTCCATTTACACATCTTGCATCCAATGAAAGGCGACGTGACCTTCTCGTACATTATCTCTCTCCCTCCCTCTCACTCTCTCTCTCACTGTGTTTGTGTTGTTTTGCTCTTGGTTATTCTTACGGTTGCTCCTCCGTCCCACACGCACACGCGCATCCTTTTACCCTCTGCCAAATTGCTAGTGACGAAGTATCAGAGGACATCATCTTGCTCTAAAAAAAAAAAAAAAACACAAGGAAAAGTGAAAGCAGGCATTACTGTTATTCGTTGCTGCTGGTCTTCTGTGAGCCAATGCGGTTCTGGGGTAAAGCAACGGCGGACGCTGAGACGGACACATCAGCTCCATCCAGCACCAGCACTGGCGCCACGACTACGCCTACGAGTAACCGTGAAAACAATGCCGAGGGCACCGCACACTTTGTGCCAGGGCGACCCAATCCTTTTCGGGTGAACCCCGAAGCACAGCGGGTCGGAGCGGGTACGGCAGAGATGGGAGGCATGGCTGCCTCTGACGGCTCCCTCTACTCCCTCGCCACCTCTTTTGCGAATTTTTTTCGCGATGAGTACCGTCGTCCTTCGCATGGCACCATTCAGATCCAAAGCAGCGGCGATCGTCACCGTCGGCCGCCAGAGTGGATGGAGTACAAGAACGTCGCCATCGATGGCACACTCTTGACCGATGAAGAGAAGGCCCGCAACGCGAACTCCTGGGAGAAAAGATACCAACGCGAGCTCGACGTGGCGGAGGCGATCCAGGAAGTGCGGAAGCAACGCCGTATGGAGACCAACCACGACGTGATTGGCGCCGTCGCGCAGGTGCGGCGCTTCTTTGGGTGGTCCAAGCCGCTAGATGAAACGTACGCGAAAGAGACCGTAGATGTGCGCTATCAACTCCAGGAAGAAGCGGACCGCCTTGGCAGCCAGGGCAAGGCCTCTGCCTCCCCTGAAGCCGTCGACGAGCAGCCGAGTCGTGGTGTGATGAAGTCTGTTGTCGACCCGCAGACAGGGACGCTGAGGCGTGTGGCGGTCGGGGAGGAGGCGACGGTCGCGGGAACAGCTGCCGCAACAGGTATCACCGCGGCGTGGCGTGCGCTCATGACGACCGTCGAGACAGGGCGCCCTCTCGCCAGCGTCGCCGCCGAGTACAAGCCGCGTGTGGACTTCTACGGTCTCGATCCGTTCCTCGACTCAGCTCCATCCGTGATTTGGTTCAGCACCAAGGTGGGTCTCTTCATTGGCCTCGTGCAAGGTACCGCACGCGCAGTGCAGGCGATCAACGTGGATGTGCAGTTTCTCAAGACGTCTGGCGTAGGTGTTCTTTCCATTCTTAACATGTCCGTCTTCGCCAGTGTAGTCAAGTGGGGCGGGAACACCGCGATTTTCGCCGCCGCCTTTTGCTTCGGTGATCGTCTGGCGACGATGGTGAAGCAGTGCACATTGCCAGAGCACGATGCGCGGCAGCGCTCCGTCGCGAACTACGTCGCTGGCTTGTCCATGGCGGGTGCGACGGTGGGTGTGCTACCGTGGTGGGTTCTGAGTGATATTCCGCTGGCCCTCCGTCTCGGTGCCTCCGGTGCTGTTGTCGGCGGCGTGCTGGGGCTCGGCGTGGGAGTGGCGCTGGGACGTCTCGTCTCGTTGAACATTGGCAGGCTTGACGCCACAAGTCGCCAGCTGCGCCGGTACGAAGCGGTGATGCTGCGACAACGCCAGTGGGCTCAAGACCAGCTCGTCAAACGCCGGTCTGAGGCATTTGTGTGGTGGTAAATGGGAAGGGGAACTTCTAGTCAGAGGCTGCCTCGTGCGGATGCTATGCCTTCAAGCACACGCTTGCGGTGTTCTTGTTTTCTTTACAGATTTTTCCCCTTTTTGATATTGTTAGTCTGTGTGTGTGTGTTTTCGTTGAACGTGGGCTGTGGGTGTGTTTGTGTACACGCGATGTTGTCGTGTTTTGGTGTTGTTCGCAACGAGCTCATTGCAATTAGTGGTACCTTTCTCTCTCCCTTTATCTCCTGTTGTTCACACCGTAATAGCTCCCCCTTTCCCGTTTTCACGCACTGGGTCGTCAGTGATGGCGCAAAAAAAAAAAAAACATTGAACAAAGAGAAAACCAGAAGGTTGTTTTCAACGCAACTCGCATTCGTGTTCTCTTTTTACCAATCAGATGAGCCCCTCCAGTCACATATATTATATTTCGCATGCGCCTCGCAAACAACACGCTCACACTGTTCCCCACATCTTTTTTCCTCTTCTTCTTTTCCTTCCTTTGAGACGCACATTATCAGGTGGCGGTGTGTGTGTGTCTGTACATGGTGTGGACGTTGAAACAAAAACAAAAAACAGAATTAGAACAAACAAACAAAAACAAGATTACTAGTAAAAGCGTCGGTCGCAGAGAAGATATCCATCTTTTTTTTTTTTTTTTTTGCGCGCGCGATGACGTCTACCAAGTCCGCTCATTATTATACATCCATGTGGAAAGGTGCCAATGCGTTGAAACGTCTGTGCCACACGACGATCAACACACTAGGGCCACAGACCCCGCCCGAGGCGTTCCTGTACCGCGGCAACGCCTACTACGCACTTGGCCAGCCCTACTTTGCCCTCGCGGACTACAACACCGCCGCGTCGGTGTTGACGCTCTCCGGTCAGCACCAGGTCCGCTGTCTGCGTGCTGTGGCGCGCTTTCCCGAAACTCAGGTCTGCACGTTTCCCTCCTCCGACGCACATTTGCACATCTTTGTGAAGCCGATGCTCAGCGAAGGCGTGGAAGTACGCCACCACACGGCCGGGCCCGCTCAGGAGCGTCTTGGAAGAGGTCTCTTTGCGACGCGTGCGTTGGCGAAGCGTGCGAGTGTCATTCACGACGCAGAGCCGTGGTTGCGTTATGCCACCACGGATGCGCGTTGTTCACACTGCTGCTGTCCGCTGCCAGAGCGATCCTTTAGTTGTTCGAATGAGAACTGTCACGAAGAGTACTGCAGCCGCGACTGCCGCGCCATGGCTCTCTCCCAGTACCACAAGTCGGTGTGCGAAAATCAAGGCTTCCAAAGCATCGAGCTCGATGTGTACGCGCAGATGCAGCAAGCCGAGAAGAACGGTGATATCACGGCGAGGAACGCGGCCGCGGCCCAGCTTCTCATGCTCCGCGTTCTCGCCACCGCGCTGCAGGCGCACATTGTGCCCTCTGTGATGGGCGAGGTCCGTCTCTTGACTGGCCGACTCACCTTCAGCCCGCACGTGCTGGCCGACTCCATGCTGCATCTCTACGACCGCTTGACGCGGTCTCTCGGCATCGCCACAATTGTCTCGTACGAGGAACTGATCGGCGTCCTTGCCCGTATCACCGCCAACTGCTTCCACCACGATGGCATGATTGAACTGAACCTGCCGTGGTCCGTCATGAATCACTCGTGTGACGCCAACGTGGCGCAGCAGGTGGGCTCGACGAGCATGGTGACCACACGCGATGTGCAGGCTGGGGAAGAGCTGTGCATTAACTACTACCCGCAGCTGAAGCACCTGCCGTACGAGGCGCGTACGCAAGAGCTCAGAAAGCGGCACTTTGACTGCGAGTGTGCGCGGTGTCATCGGGAAGCCCAATCTGCGGCGCCTCGAGTCGATTGAGAGCATACGAAGGAGAATAAGAAGGGAAAGAAAAAGAAAGAAGGAAAGTGAAAGCAGACGAGAGAGAGCAAGAGAAAAAAAAAAAGAGGGGCACGTGTGGTGTTCTGTTAGTCTTCTCTTCCTCTTCTTTCCTTGAAGCAGTCGCACCCGCACTTCCTTTCTTCCTTGCTTGCTTTTTTGCCGCGCGTGTGTCTGACCGAGGCACGCTTATTTACAGTATTAGCCATCACATGATCAACGAGAAACAACAAGAAAACAAACAAAACATGGACACGGCGCGGTGAAACTCGTGCGGTGTGGACTGAGGCACCGAGAGACCTAGAGAACCTGTCAAGAACACTCCACGGAGCTCTCATTGGTTTTTCTTCATCATCGTGTGTGCGACCCACATGTCGCGTGGTATAGCGTTCCTGCTCAGACAAAAGAAGCACTTCACTGTACCTTGGAACGGAGCATGTTGTTGTGCGCACTCCTCTATCACAGTGATGGAGGGCACTAGCCTACATTAAAAAAAAAAAAAAGGTGCTCCCCAATCTATCCCCTCCGACTCACTGGCCCCAACTGCCTTCACACACACACACACACAACACAACTCTCTCTCTCTCGTTTAGTTCATGGTGTCATGCTTCGAACTATTCTTCTGCTCGATGGCAGCGCAATCATGAACAGCGCGGCGGATTACCTGCCATCGTACTGTCTCGCCCTGCGCACGCCTGTTCTTCAGTGCGTTGCCGAGTACCTCGATGGCACCCCGCTTGCAACGATGGGGGTGGTAGTGATGCGGGACGGCGTCTCTCGCCGGCTCGCGCCTTGCACGTCGAACATGACGGAGATTGCCGACACGTTGGAGCGTGATTTCTTCATGGTGGGTGGGTCGGGGGTACTCTCGTTGGAGAATGGGCTGCGCATGGCCATGTCTGAGCTGGCGGACCTGCGCAAAGTACGGGCGGCGAACAAAAGTGGAAACGCGGCCGGGAAGATCACCCGCGATCCAACGCGGCTGCGCGTGTTGCTTCTCTCCGCGTCCGTCACGCTGATCGACCCCACCGATGTGTTCGCCGTGCTGAAACTCATGGCGCAGCTCGGGATTGAAATACACTGTGTGTCCCTCTGCGGTGCCGTGCACGTGTTCGAAGAGGCTGCGCGTATGACGGGAGGCACAATGCACTGTCCCCTCAACTATGGTCATCTTCAAGGCATACTGCATCAGCTCGCCCTTCAGCTCGCGGTGGAAGGCCGCGGTCATCGCACGAGCAGCCGCGGCACTATCAGCGCGTCACACGCGCAGAAGCGGAGGCGTGTCGGTGAAAATAGCACCGATGATGTCGACATCACCAGCAACTCCATGGCAGGCGAGTCAGTTGATATGATTCCGATTGGTTTTCCCGAGTACGTCAACAAAGGTGTAAAGGTGGCGCGGCTGGAGGATCAAAAAGAAGAAGATGTGGTGCAGGAGGAGGAGGTCTATCTCTTGTGCCCACAGTGTCATCTTGTGCAAACAGCTGTTCCCACAACGTGTCGCCTGTGTCGGCTGCAGCTCTGCAGCGTGCCTATTCTCTACAGCGGCTTCGTGCGCCAAAGTCAACACACGCTTCTTCCACGCACCATCACCGCCAGCACCCAAAAGAAGACGCGCACGGACGCGGCGGTACCAGCCAGCGCATCATCAGCGTCAGTGTCAGCGCCGCAACCTGCCTTAATGGCTTGCCGCTGCTCCGCCTGCCAGCAGCCTCTTCTCTCACCAAAGAGAGTCGCAGCCTCCACAACGGGTGAGCCGACTGAAGATGGCAGCAGCCGCAGCACTCAAAATAATAGCGGTGGTGAGCCTGTGCAATGTGTGGCGTGCCACGCGTGGCGCTGCGCTTCGTGCCATGTTTACGTTGTAGAGCACTTGGGGCTGTGTCCAACGTGCTTAACATCTCTCTGACGAGGCGATTGATTGATTGGTTTTTTTTTCCTGTCTCTCTCTCTCTCTCGATGTGTGTGTGTCTCTGTGGATGAACGGATTCATAGCACAGGTCACAAAAAAAAAAAAAAAGTTAACTGGCATCTCTGCATGTGTTGTTTTATTTTGCCTGTAGTGTGGAAGGAACACACATGAGGGTAGCGTGTTCCGCTTCATTGTGAGAAAAACAAAAAGGCCATCAGCGTCGTGGCTGAGAGTGATGTTACTTTGTTGGGTTCTCTCTCCCTCCCTCCACTTCTGTGTTTGCTATATTCCCACTCTCTCTCTCTCTCGATGCGTGTCAACAAAACCACCCGGCGATCAACGTCTTGCATGTTCGTTGTACCCAATTATCTCGTCACAGTCTTCTCCCTCTCTCTCTCTCTCTCTTCACCAGTGCCTTCACTTTTGCCGGTGTGCCGAGAAGACGCGTCAATGCTCCGTCTCGCGTCGCTCCGTCTTGAAGCCGCGGTTGAGCGCAGACCTTGTCTTGTGCCGTCTACGTGGACAACGCAGCCAGCGGGTTGGTTCTTGACGCCGAGCTCCGCCATCACCGACACGGAGGAGCTCCGTGTGAGCAAACACTTTGACTTTTTGAATCATGCCGCGCAGTACAACTTTCTGGGTCAGGTCATGGCCCTGGCGGAGGAGCTCAAGTGCCTTCCGCGTCTTGAGTGGTTTTATTCGGAACTGAACTTCACCCTGCCAGCACTGCCACAAGCGGAGACCCTGGCGAACTTCATGAACGACCAAGAGCGTCAGCGGTGTGGTCTTCGTAACCACTCCACCGGCGGCACAAGCTCGTCAACTATCCTTTGGAGTCCTGAGCTGCAGGCACGCGTCGAGGAACGCGCGGCGAGCGACTTTTGTTGGCTCCTCACGAATGATCAGCGCAAAACTCAGCACTTTCTGCAAGAAACTTTCGTTCAGTGGCACCACCGCGCCGACTACCTCGTCACTCGCAAAAGCCGCGAGAAGAGGGAGTTCCGCCAAGACCTGACCCTCTCCAAGGTCATCCAAGAAGGGCAAGAGCGAAAGCGCCGCATGCAGCGCCGACGCACGCGCGACGACGAAAAAGAAGACAACATTCGTACGGGACGCGAGAGTGAATGGGATAACTTTACGCACGATGTTCTTCCGCGTGAACTGCGCGAAGCACTTGACCGTGAAAGTGATGGTATGGAGGACGTCCGTCTTGCGCGTGCTGGCACGGCAACGGGTGGGTGGAGTCGCAGCTACCGCTCGAACCCCAACTTTCGCTAGTTGTTTGTTGTTGTTTTCCACTGAGAACGTCAATTTGTCTGCCTCCGTGGGCTTCACATTATGTTTTGTTGTTGTTGTTATTGCTCTCACATCGCGACATCTACTGTGTTGTTTTGCATACCTTGCTTGTTGCTCGGTTTTTTTTTCACTGATATTGTCAACACACTTTACAAAAAAAAAAAAAATTAATATCTGCCGTATACATATATGTATACTGTTTCATTCGAGACGTTCGGGTTGATGGTGTTGTTGTCCCCCCCCCCCCGGATCCGAATGTGTGCACCTCTTCTTATTGCTCTTCTTCTTTTCCCACGGTGGTCAACGCGCCACCTTTGCGAACGAAAGGAGAAGAAATGGAAATGAAAGCAATGCATCGATGGTGTGTGTGCAACTCAGATACAATCATGTCTTGTTGCTCTTCACCTAATCTCGTACAACTCTCTCTCTCTCTCTCTAAATACCTCCTCTCTTGCTTTCATTGTGGCTTTTTGATTATTATTATTATTTAATTCATTTGTACAGTGCCTGACTACCTTGTGTGTGTGTGTGCACGACGCCAAATGTTTCGGCCAGTTGTCAGCCTCTTGAAGAGTCACCGAGTGCGTCACGTGTCACATCGCGTCGTGGACAAATCGATGGCAGTGGCGCCGTTGGCGAGCGTGGCAGCCGGTGGCCAACGGTGGCGCGTCGCGGTGCCTACTGTTCTGGAAGGCCTCGATGCCGCGTTGCCCGCACAAGTTGCCGCGACAGCAACCACAGTGGCATCCACGGAGAGGCTCGACCAAAGTGAAGCGTCACCACCGCTGACAGCGCAGCACTTGTGGTCCTTCTCGCGCGTCCTGCGGGCGAACAGAGACGCCAGACGTACACACGGGGCGTGCGTGGTGGGGGGCGCCAGTGCGATTCGGCGTGTGTGGCGTCAGTATGGCATTCAGCCCACCGTCGTGTACGTGCCTGACACGGAGCCGCACGCGCCGCAGTGGTGTCTTGAGACGTCTCTGCCAAGTCTTGTCGTGCGCTGCCCGCCCGTGCAGGTGAAGCGGTCGTTGCTCAGTGCGGAGTACAGCGACGGGTACGCGGCGGAGTTCCCGTGTTCCTTTGATACTCGCCTGCCGCCGATAGAAACGCTCTTGTACCCTTCGACGCCGCCACCCTCAGCGACCGCCAGCAGCAGCAGCAGCAGCGGCAGTACGTGTGCCACCGCGTCGGGCGATTTGCCGCCGCACGCGTTGTCGCGTGTGTCATCGATGCTGGTGCTTGTCGGGCTGCGCATTCCGAGCAACGTCGGTCTGCTCGTGCGGGCAGCTGTGGACTTGGGTTTTGACCGAGTCGTGCTTGTCAATTGCACAGACCCTTTTCACGAGAAGGTCGTGCGCGCCAGCGACGGGACCGTCTTCTCGCCCAACGTCACCTTGCATGAAGTGCACACCACACACGCCGACGACGGCGGCCATGGCCAGAACGAAGGCCAGGCGTGTGTGGCGCTGCTGAGTGCGATTGCTGCTCAGCACCATCTTCTGCCTCTGCTGGCGGTGCCATCGCAGAGCGCCAAATCGGCCTTCGACGTCGCCCGTGACTTGCACAGGTACAATCGTCAGCGTGTCACGAGCGAGCACGATGAACCTGGGTCAGGCCCCTCCACGACCTGCTCGCCTCCTGTCGGTCCAATGGTCATACTCGGCTCCGAGTCGCAAGGTTTGCGTGCGCTGGATGGCTACTGGTCCGTGCCGTGCCAGCTCGTGTCGCTGCCTGTGCCGAATGCGGCGGTTGATTCGCTCAACGTGGGTGTGGCTGGGTCCATCTTGCTCAACCTCTTCCGACCGAGCGCGAAGACGCAGTTTGAGAAACTGCGCGATGCCGCTGGGGAAGTCGATGACGACGGGGCCGCGGGCGATGAGGCGGCGGGCACCATGTCCCTCGCTGCGGCGCAGTCATCCGAGCAAATCCCCGGTGCGGGCCGTCACTGAGCGATTGGAGAAACGGCAAGCTGAGGATAAATGACAGGTGGGAGTTGGGGGGGGGAGAAAGACGTTGCCGCATGTACACACAGACACACACATTTGTGTTTGCGCGCGGGAGAAGTGACCGGCGGGTGTGCGCTAGATGCCTGACGTAGTCCTATTTGCTGTGCGCCAGCTTCTTTTCTCTCCCTCCGGCCATGTTGTTGTTGTTGTTGTTTTCGTTCTGTTGAAAACACAAAATGGAATGTCTCACATACGACGCTCAAGTCGACTATTTAACAAAAAAAAACAATAATAATAACAATTCGAAGAGTCTAAGAAGAGCACAGACATCTTGCTAAAGAACCGCCCTAGGCCACCTACGCAAAAAGAAATGAGAAGAGAATGCAAGTTAATCACCGGGGGGGGGTGATACGCACAGAAGCTGTCGCGTGCGTATCTGTCTCTGTGTGTGTGTGTCTTCGATGGACATCCTCTCTGCGTGATACACCAGTTGCATCATCATCATCATCATCGCTTCTCTCCACCTCACTTGTCGCGCTGTCTCTCTTTTCTTTTTTGTTGTTCCTGTCGTTGTTGTTGATATTTCTTTTCATTATTAAATGTCACTGTTGCTGCTGTTGTCTCCATGCAGTAAAGACTAATCCTATTGCTGAACCAAATCAACAAGCATTCTAAAAGAAAAGAAAAAATCCTTCTCAAAGCACAACAAAGCGAAAATAAAAGAAAGAATCTCCCTCTTTTCTTTTTGTTTTTCTCCTCTTGTGATTTCCTGCCAAGCACACACACACACATCGAAATCATGTCTGGTGCGAACAACAACAACAACAATCGCGAGTTCGAAGTCAGTTCTGACCGCGCTGTGAGCGTGGAGTCTGATCCTGCCGATGCCGCCGCCCCTATCTCGTACGTTCACCCTGATGCAGCCTCTCTCTTCGACAAGATTCCTGTTGTGCGCAAGATTCCCCTCTTTGGAGAAAGCGCGGAGAGCTATGGCCCAAAGTGCGTTGCCTCCCTTGGCATCGTCTACTTCTTCGCCAAGGGCATTGCGAATAACATGCTGACCTACTCACGTTACCCCATGTTCCGTGACCGGTACGGCATTGACGCCACGCGCTACCAGCGTCTCGCGGGTATCTCCAAGATGGGCTGGTCGATCAAGGCATTCGCCGCGATGATCAGCGACACTTTCGCCCTGTTCGGCTACACGAAGCGGTGGTACATGTTTGGTGCCTGCTTCATTGGTGGGGCATTCCTGCTCGGGTACGCGCTGCTTCCGGCGAAGCCATCGAGTGCCGATGTGGCGGCGGGCTTCGGCTTCCTCGCGAGCTACGCGATCGCCAACATTGACATCCTTTCTGAGGGTCACTTCAGCCGCCTCATGCGCATTCTCCCCTCCGCGGGACCTGCAATGGTGAGCTGGACCTGGTGGTGGATCATGATTGGCGGCCTCATTGCGAGCGCCGTCAACGGTCCGCTGTCCGATGCCAACCTCGTGCAGGTCGGTCTCTACGTGGCGGCCGGCTCTCTCATCGTGTGCGTCGTCTTCTTCCTCTTCAACTGGTACTGCGAGGAGCCCAACCGGGTGGAGCGGGCTCGTGATGCCGTGACGTGGCAAGCAGAGTTCGGCAAGCTCGGTGGTTTGGCCAGCTCCGATGAGGACATCGCCGTGCAAAAGCAACAGCCAAGCCTGGTTGGCCGTGAGGAAGAGACCCTCAGCGACAGCCTTGACGACGAACTCCGCGTTGGTGACGCCGATGTGTCTGAGCAGAACACGGAGGCACTGGTGGACGCCGGGCTCATTTCGTGCTGCGGTGGTGCGGTGGAGATCAACACGGACATGGCGCGTCGCAGCTGGCGTGTGATGGTGTACAGCGGCTTGATGACGGCGGCGGTCATCGTCATGACGCTGGTCACTATCCTTGGCTCCACGTGGGACCTGCTGTACGCCTGCGTCACCGTCTCCGTGGTGTGCTGCGCCGCGGGCTTCTGGGCCCTGCCGCTGATGATCGCCAAGGCGAACCTGTTCGCGTACCTGCAGATGGTCCTGTACCTTCAGCTGCCCGGTGCTCTTGATAGCTTCTACCTCGCAACGCCGGAGTGCCTGCCCGATGGTCCGCACTTCACGTACACGTTCTACAATACGGTGGCGGCTTTGATTGGCAACGTTGGTGGCCTGGCTGGTGTGGCGGCGTTCAACTACATCTTCTCCAAGCACAGCTTCCGTCTCGCGTTCGTGGTGACGACGATTATCCAGATTCTCGCCTCCTTCTTCGACCTGATCATGGTGGAGCGCTGGAACGTGTACGTTGGCATCCCCGACCACGCCATGTACATTCTGGGTGACGCCGTTGTGTACGAGGTGTGCTACTACCTGGCGTGGATGCCGATGTGCGTGCTGCTGTCCCGGATTTGCCCTCGTGGTTCAGAGGCGATGGTGTTCGCCGTGGTGGCTGGTTTCTCGAACTTGGGCAGTTCCATGTCGAACACGATCGGCTCCTTGCTGATGGAGCTGGTGTGGACGGTGGATACGGAGAGCACGCCATGCGACTTCAGCAACGTGCGTTGGCTGCTCATTGTGGGCCACTTGCTGCTCCCCATTCTGATCATTCCGTGCTCCATCTTCCTCATTCCACCTCAGCGGTTGAACGAGGATCTTCCTGTGGAAGCGCTGACCGCGGCGGAGGCCGTGCGCCGCGACCGGAAGAAGAAGCGCGCGGCCGGCAGCACAGCTCCCTCCAACAGCGAGCCCGTGGCGCCGTAGATCTGAGAGAATGAGCAGAACCGCACACGCACGGCAATGGCAGCTGGGAAACCCCCAAGAAAGATACCAGCAACACGTTGAGAGATGAAGAAGGGAAAAAAACAGAAAGGAAAAGGAGAAAAGTGAACCTACATATATACACAAACAGTAGGGACTTGTGCATTCAGCCGTCCGACAAGGTAGAGGTGTGAAGATACGGAAAAGGAAGACGAGAAAGAAAGAGAGAAGCGAATACGTGACGTCTTGCTGTTGTTGTTTTCTTCTTCTCTTGATATCTTTCTTTTTTTCTTTCTTTCTGCACCTCTCTTCGGCTGTTCTCTTTCTTGCCTTGTACAGATGTATTTGTGTTTGTTTGCGTGTGTCTGCTGGGTACAAAAGACCCGTTCTACGGAACAAGATCAGCCCCTCCCTTCTCCACACACACACACACACACACACGGACACATACATGCACACGTACACGTGCCGAGCACCTGCGATAAGGTGTTTCTGAGTGCTTTAGCGCTCAGCAACGGATTATTTCTTTTTTTTTTTTTTAATTATTAATTTTAATCCGACAAGGTTCTCATGCCATCTTTCTGAAAAAAAAAAAAAAATAGAACCTTAATTCCTAACTCGAGACAATGAAGAATGTTGACTTTTTTTTTTTCTTAATTTTTACTCTCACCAGTGATCAAGAGAGAGTTCATACAGCATCCATCCGGGTGCACTTCAACACGCGTTCTTCATTCTTCTGCGTCGAAATGTACTGTGCTTTGAAGGGAAACTTGGGGACAAACCCGCCCTTCCACAGTTACGAAATCAAAAAGATATTTTCGTTTTTTTTTTCTTGTTTTCGCATCCTTTTTTTTTTTTCTGTTTTGTTTTGTCTTTTTGTCGACGTGATATTTCGTCCACATCTTTCAGGTATCAAAGAAGTGGAACTGCTCGTAGAGATTGGATTTTTTTTTCTCTTTCGTGAGAGAAAAACCCAAGATGTGGACCTCCATTCATAACACGAGATCTTCGTCTCTGTCGTAGCTGCTTCCTTTCTTTACCACTTTTTTATTTTGTTTTGTTGTCGTGTTGTTTTGTGCTTGTCTATTGTGCTAATGCTGCTGCTTCTCTGTGTTGTCTTCTTCTTTTCCTTTCCTCCTTGCAATATGGTTGGGTTCGCCCAAGATTCCGAATAGTGCAAGAAAAAAAAAAGCAAGTGAAGGAAAAAGGAGGCGGCACACAGTGTGTGAGCATATGCCCATGTAGAGCAAACACACAAATACACACATACGTACAGAAGCACACGTACACGCACACACACACAAACACCAACTACGAAAACTGAACGTGTGTGAAAACCACTTTCAGGGCACTGTCCATGTTTGACTGTCTGCTGTCACGGATCTCTGTGCTTTTTTTTTTTTTCTTCTTTTCTTTTTTTTTTTCTCTGATAGCTGCCTATCTTTACCCTTTAATCACGACACACCGAAGAAAAATGAAAATGCCGGCAAGCAAAGAGTACAAGTGGGTGGGGCCTCACACGGCCTCACTCAGACAGAAAAAAAAAAACGCTTTCAAGGCTATTAAAAAAAAAAAAAAAAAGAGTGGATAAAAATGATGCTGAGTCTGCGTGGTGAGTCGTTCGCCATATATCGTCAAGAACAAAAGAAAAGAGAGAGAAATACGCTGTGAGAGAATGGAGAATCATGAGCGTATTGGAGATTTGGCAGCCGTTGTGTGTGTGTTCTATGAGGAAATTTGGGGACAAACCCGCCTCTACCACATGTCTGTTTCTGCTGCTGCCCTGACTCGCTCATTATGTATTTCCCCACTTTCAATGACCACGTCTGCATCTCTCCCCATGAGTGTCCGACATTCCACGCTTCGTGAAGACGAAAAGAAAAAAAAAAGGCAAAGCTCATTTCTGTGAAGCAATGGGAGAAAGGTATAGTCACTGCGCTTCACCTCATCCCGCCCCACTTCTTTTTTAACGACGTGCTTGCTGTAAATAGAACGTAGCAACCTCATTTTGTTTTCCTTTTTATTCTCCTGTTGTTCTTGTTTCTTTTTCTTTTCTACACTAACACGCAGCACACCTTGTCGCCTCCCTCCTTGTCACTCTTAAGACGCTTGACCGACCGTAACAGTGTCTGTTTTTTTCTTTCTGTTGTTCTTCGTTTCTCAAACTTTGTTTATATATCCATTTACTTTCATATATATTTCTCGATTTTCTCACGCCCTCTCTTTCTCTTCCTTTTTTTTTTTTTTTGATTCGTTTCAAACTCCTTGTTTTTCTCCTCTCTTTTTCTCTTTTCTTTTTTTCATTGGTGATGGTAAACAGGGCAATAAAGCTGAGTCAAAACACGCAAAAAAAAAAAGAAAGAAAAAAAACACGGAGAGCAATTTTGTAGCGTCATACCTTCACACGCACACAACTCCCTTTCCCCGTTGTGCCCGTGTCCTGCGGCAGCACTGCCACGCTCGACGACACAGCATCCACACAACGTGTCCAGCACCGCATTACACACACACACACACACACCCCTCCTCACACTCTGCCTCTCCCCTCCTCTCGCCTCTCTCGACATGTATGTGTGCCCACCGCCGCGTTGTTCTGCCCACGCACAGCCACTCAGCAAAAGCGGTGGGCGAGCAAGGCTCTCATAGCTCAGTCGGTTAGAGCGTGGGTCTAATAAGCCCAAGGTCACAGGTTCGACCCCTGTTGGGAGCACTTTTCGAGCGCCTCATGCCACACACGCCGCGGTATTTTGGAAACCCGAGTAAAGGCGACGCTGGGGTTCCCGAGTTGGTCAAAGGGGCAAGACTTAAGTTCTTGTGCGCAAGCTTCGTGGGTTCGAACCCCACCTCCAGCATAGTTTTCCCGGAACTCACACGGGGAGACTGTTTCTGTAAAAACTCGGGCGATCGCCGAAGCTCTCATAGCTCAGTCGGTTAGAGCGTGGGTCTAATAAGCCCAAGGTCACAGGTTCGACCCCTGTTGGGAGCACTTTTTGCTTTTGGCTGCCTCCCCCCGCCTTTTCTGCACGCGAAAAAAATCACTCCTACCTGGACTCGAACCAGGGTTATCGGATTCAGAGTCCGAGGTGATAACCGCTACACTATAGGAGCGCACGGTGCTTGTTACTCACAAGCTCGTCAACAGTATGAGTGTGGGTCCCGTTGATCTATCTTGTATCAGCGGCTCGTGTGATTGCCTCGGCTTATTAGTGGAGCCCCTTCGGGGGACATCCAAAACCTGGAAACTCAACAGAGAAGATTAGCACTCTCCCTGCGCAAGGCTGATGTCAATCTTCGAGAGATATAGCTTTTCGACTTTTTTTTCTGTGGTTCGCTTCCAGCCACACGTGGACCGGGGGGTTGGGTGTGGGTGGGGAGCGAGGGGTGTGTTGGTGAGGCGGTCGGCGGGCGGCCGCACACGGCGCCAGCATATCGCGCTGCCTCCGACCCCAAGCACGCGCCACGCCCCCCCCCCCCAGCAACACACCCGCCGCGCCCCGCCCGCCCACCAAACGCGCGGAGACCCCACGGCCGAGTCCGAATGAGTGCCCCCCCCCCCCCCACCCACCCCCCACCCGCAGGTGTGCATCGTTTAAGACAGGCACTTCTCTCTCACGTTTTCTTGTCGCTTTGTTTTTTTTTTTGATTTTCTTGGTCGAGGCCCTGTGGTTGCCTACACTCACCACTGTCGGTCCTCACCCGCTGTCTCTCATTTATTCGGTTTCACAGCACTAGACTATTCTGTGCGACAGGGTGCCAAAAAAAGAACAGCACGTCCAGCACCCGGTCTTCTTTTTTATCATTATTGTGAGTGTGTGTTTATGTGTGTGTGTGTGTGTGTGTGTGTGTGCTTATGCCCCTTTGGGTCCGTTCTTCATTTGTTAGTCTTTCCTGAACAGTGTATGGTGTCTGCAATGCCACGATAAGATGAAGCGTCTATGGTGCGTTTCAACTCTTTGCTAATTTCATGGTGAGGGTAATAAATGACGTGCTCTCCTTGCTGTCGACTCGGGGAACTTTACTGCTGCAGTGAGCACCGTCGGGTTGCCACCCATTGTGAACAAGGTGGCAGACCTAATTCATGTTCACCTCGAGCGTACCAACAGATTGTTGGGTTGCGTCATGGACCCTCTTCTTTTGTGTTCTCTCTCTACAGTTGCCCAATCCACTTTGCAGAGGCCTCTAACAGCACCCGTTAGTGAGTCTGCCTCCAGTCTGTCTCCTCGTGTCATTGTGCCTGCTTCGCACTCAACGCCGTGCCACCTCTTCTCGTGTGCTGGAAAAAGGTAGCACATATTTTATTTTCGATATAAGAATAGCAACGCGCGTTTGTTTGTTTCATTGTTGTTCGACTCGCACTTGGCTGCGGGGCAGTATATCGACACGCAGATTCCAGATCGCCTCTTTACACTGATAGCACGTTTGTGTGCGTCTTTTGCACTCAACGTCTTCGCTTCTTTCTTTTGTTTTTGTTGTTGTTGAGTGTGGAACAGACGAGTGGGATCAACGCGACTGTCACACAGCGTATTTTGCCGCGTGTGGTGAAAGCCACTAACTGCAAGCACATCGTACAACAACAAAAATCATGGAGTCCATTTGTCATTTTGCTGCTTCACCGTAGAGTAACACTCGAGCAGTGAAAACGATTTGTGCGCTGGGATCCTTGACTGTATTCAAGTTTGTTTTTCTGGTGGCTCTGTTGTTGTTTTCTTGCTCGTTCTCTTCGTTGCTTCGTTGTCTCTGAGATGTGCCGGCCCGATCAAATGTAGCGAACTTCAATGTGCAACTTACACCTGTTGATAAACGACCTCCTTCCCCCGCCCCTTGTGCAGCAGGGTAAGATGACTGTAGAAAACGAAAGGAGGAAGCAGCAACATGTGAGGTGAGGTTGTGTGTCGCTCTCGGGAGAGAGCTCATTCCCTTCATCGTTTTATATGAGGCGGTCATGGCACAAGTTCATTGCTTTCGATTTAAACAGCTGTGACCGATCCATCATACTTTTGCCCAGGTGGCCCAAGCCTGGGATGACGGGAAGAAAGTTATTTTTATATGGTTAGTTTGTGGTCACCCAGTTATTTAGTTGAACAAGGAAAAACTTGTTCGGGTGATCCAGAAAAAAGGGGACAGTGTTTGGAAAATTGTTGAGTGTACAACAGGGCGTCTTGTGAAGCTGTGCTTGGTATCGGTCCGCTCGCTCTTGGACCACTTTGTGGCCATGGTGAAGGAGAGGGTGGGGACCAAGCCGTGGGAGGGAAGACAAAAACGGGGGGAGGAAGAAAAACAAAACTAAAAGGGTTAAAACTTTTTTTTACCTAATGTAGCTATCTTGATTGCATAATGTCTGTTCTTCTTGGCTGGCGTGTTCCCGTGCGTACTTGTTTTTACCTTCCTTCACTCTCTCCATTGCTTGTTTTTTCCAGCTTCCTAAAGTCTGTCTGGGTGGGTGGGTGCGAACTATTACAGCTACACCTCGTCTGCCGAGAACAAACTCACTTGCTTAGGCTTGGAGGGTTGGATAAGGAGAGGTGTCAGTGTTTTGGTATTTTTGATTACCTTCACGCTGGTTGTTTGACTGTTCGTGTTTTCCACATTCTTTGGAGCAGTCCCTGGTTTCACGCCCAATTGTGTTCTGATCGGCGTGTCCACCTTTCAATATTCCTCTATCCTCCACACCTTGGGTGTGTGTGTGTATGCCGGTTGTCTCCAGGCCCCTGCCCGTGTTTCCGGGAGGGGCTCTATTACCCACTGCTACATTTGTGTAGCGCTTAGTACCAAACAAAAAAAAATGCTGTTTTCCGCTCTCACTGCAGTACTGAGCCAAGGAGTGCTCAAAAGATGGGCTGGGTCTTTCTTGCTGGAACCGCGCTCGTGTGAAATTAAAAGCATGCTTTCCTTCCACGGCGTTCGTGCATCAGCTTCTGAAACTCACTGAGCTGCCAACAATCATCATTTTATTTCTCCTCTTTCTCTCTCTTTCTGATTCCCTTCGGCAACTCCATGCTTCTTTGTTGTGTCTCCATTTCATCGTTGTTGGTGACGCCATTACTGCGCATTGATACCCTTCTTTTTTTTTTTTGTGTGTGTGTGTGTGTCTCTCTCTCTCTCTCTGCGTGTGCGCGCGCCGTTTTCTTTCTCTGACCAAATGAATCTGCACTTCTTTCTTTTTTGTTGTTTTCCTCACCCTCTTTCGTGTCATATCTCACACAATTCTTTGACTCGGCATTGTTGTTGAAGTTAAGCCTTCGTTTGAATCTTTATCAAACTCTCATCGTTATTGATTAGCTTCTTTTAATCCTTTTATTTTTTTCCGCATATATTTTTCTTTCGTAGCTCTTTCCAGCACACTGCATTTCCCATTTTCTCAACACCACTCATCGTGCTCGGTTAGCATAATGGCGGTGAACTTTGACTTCTGGGAGCCAATTGCAGAAGGATGTCGCACGCAATCTCTCGTGAAAGAAGGTTCCACGATTACGTATGAGTACTTCGACGGGGAAGAGTGGTCGATGAAAACGGGTACTGTAGATGAAATCATTCATGACCAGCACATTGTTCTTGTCACTCGTCTGCAAGATGCATCTGACATTCGCCTCCTGGAGCGCCAGAAGGAAGATTTACTTCGCAGCTTGCGCGAGTTGGAGCAAGAAGTTCATGATGCTACACCGATGAAGCGACTCAAGAAAAAGCTCGTGAAGCAGGTGAAAAAAGCACAAGAACAAGTGAAGCAAATCTCTAAGAAAGACTTTGGTGAGGTCGTGCGGTATCCCAGTCCTCCCCGAGACGTCCACTACGTCGTGCAAACTGTCGTTGATATTCTCGGTATTCGCATTGCGGCGCGTAACTGGGCCTCCTTACAAAGTGTCATTCGACAGCCTGACTTTCTCAAGGACGTCGCAGAGTTTGACAACAGCACCATTTCCACCGTTCGCCGGAATGAGCTGTTATCCCTCTACGTGGACGGCGATCGCCTCGTGAGCGAGGAAGCGGCATTCAACGCCTCCCGCGCCGTAGGACCACTCCAGCAGTGGTGTGCGGCTCAGCTGCGTGTCCTCCGCCACGACGCCGAAGAGGAAGATATGCAGAAAAGTCCGACATCACCACTGTATGAGGAGGTTGACACGGAATCCACCATTGAGCGCAAGACTCAGATAGAACTCTTAAAACAGGAAATCACTCAACTTGACGAGGACAGACGTCAGCTTGAGGGATACGCTCAAGACACAATCTTGTACAGTGCTATTCTTGAGGTACTTGCTGACCCCCAAGACAATGTCACTAAGGTTGCGACACTTTCGAGTGCCCTATGCCGGCCAGACGTTTTGCGTCTTGTGTCGGCGTCCGTAGATGGGCTCACCGGTCAAATACGCGATGCGGAAACCCAGAACATGGCGAATCAGTCCGCATTGAGCGATCTCCAGAAGCAGCTGGAGGACGCTCAAAAGGACCTCGCCAAAACCGAAGAGGAACTTGAGAAGGAGCGCGCGGAGACGGAGCGTCTTGCTGCGGAGAACGCCGAGCTGGAGGAAAAGCTGGATGAGCAGCAGGCCGCCGCGCAGGCGCGCTCACTGGCCGTCACGAGCTCGCACGGTCGCGAGTTCGAGGGCGACGAGTGGGATGTGCTGGTCAACGGCCGCCCTGACGAGCTCAAGCAGGTGTTCATTGCTGATGTTGCCGAGTGCTGCGGTGTGCCGACGGACAACGTGCAGAACGTGGAGTTCGCCGTGGGCAGCCTGCACGCCAAGTTTGACGTGACGCACCCGTCCGACGTGTCCTCTGACGAGCTGGACGAGAAGATCGCTGCGTGCGAGTTCGCCGGGCTGAACAAGCTGTACGCCAACCGTCACGGCGAGAAGACGGGCATGGACAAGGCGCGCGACGACATCGCCAGCCTCCAATCCCAGGTCGACGAAGCCCGCGAGCAGCTGGCCAAGTCGGAGGCTGCTCTGGAGGATCAGCGCGGTGAGGTGGAGCGCGTCGCGGAAGACGGTGCGCTTCTGGCTGCCCGCAACGCGGACCTGGAAGATGCATTGGCGGCCAAGCAAGCGGAAGGCGACCAGGTCGCTGAGAGGGCCGCGCAGGAACGTGAAGAAAAAGACGCGCTCATTCAAGACTTGCAATCACAGCTTAGCGTTCTGGACGAAACGCGTCGCACACTGGAGGCGTCCCAGCAGGAAGTGAACGAGCGGCTTGCTCATCTGGCAGAAGAGAAGGCGAAGCAGGAAGCTCTGTTTGCCACCAGGCGCAGTCTGATGAAGGATCTGCTAAAGTCCGTTGGCGACGCCCAGCTTGTGGCGATGGAGCGTCTCGGAGACACCATGAAAGAAGCCGATGATGAGTGACGTGGGTTGAGTCTCGGATCTGCAGTCGCACTCATTGGTGGCACACCACAAGATTTTTGTTTGTTTGTTTTACGGTATGTCTGTCGGCTACTTTACATTCTTTGTGAAAAAGTCCAGCGCATATTATCATTATTTTTTTGGCGTGCAGGTGTTGTTGTTTGATTGGAACGGCCCCGCAACAACAAATAGAGTTGGGGAGCGGGATCGCTGTACACATACAATAGAATAGGAGAGTGCTCTAAGTGCGATGCTCCACACAGTGCTGCGTATCTACACCCACACATGCATGTGTGTGAGTATGTGAACCGAAGGGAGCCGTGCTCCTCCTTACCCTCCTCTTCCTCCCTCTGTTGCCGCGGAGGAGATTGAGCGGAAACTATATATACTCAAGCAAGTGAGAAAGTGCTTTCCGGCCCGTATTTTCTTTGAGCTATTGTTGGTCTGTAGATGATCAACCTGTGGAGGAAGTACCAGCGGAAACATACAATCAACAAAATGGCGTGTGAATACCAGTGTGATGTGTGCTTTTCATACAATTGCCCAGCTTTTGCCGCCTTTTGTTTGACATTTCGTGTTGTGAGCTCCCATTTTTTTTTCTTTTTTTCTATTCTCATTCTTTGATGTTGCTGTTTACTTGTTTTTTTTTTTTTGGTGCGTATCTTTCTTCATCGTTTACCTCAAAAAAAAATGAATTTTCCTCCTTCTGACATCACACACCGCAAACGTGGAAACTGCGGCGCTTCGCTGTTCTCTTCGTTCGGTGTTGATGTATTCCTATTTTTCGTTTGCAGTACTCGTTTTGTGTTTGTGTTTTTTTGTGGGTTCTTTTGAAGAATCCTGCGCCTTGGTGAGATAAAGGCAACCGTTTCTTCTCTTCTTCATTGACACCTTTTCTGCTGCTCTCAGAACAAGGCACAAAAACGTCGTACACTGTCACGTCACGACGGTGTGATCAATGCCACGAAGAAGAAAAGAACAACAAAACAAGAGAACATGTGGAGACGAGGTACTAGTATTTGTGATATGTTGCCCATTGGCACATATGTACACACACAAAAAAACAAAAAAAACATCGTTGTGTTTGATATCGTTAGTTTCTCGGGTTGTTTTCTTTTTATTTTCGTCAACTTGTTTTTGTTGGTTTGTTTTTGGCAACTGTGTCTATTTATGTTTTGTTTTGTTTTCTCGTTGGCCCATGCTTTCTCCTGGAAATATGGAATGATATTGCTTCTGTTCTTGTTAGGTTTCTCTGCGTGCATGGATTCACTCCTTTCTGAAGAAACTGTCAAGCACTGCCAACGGACCTTTTGATAATTATTTCTTTGTGCTCCCATTTTCCCAATTTTCTTTTTTTTTTTCTTCATTTTCTGTTTTATTTACGTTTTTCCCCTTTTTGCGTTGTTGTTTTACAACTTTCCTCTATCCTAAGGTCTACCACAGTGCTTTATTTTTTTGTTTTCCTTCCCACGCCGTTCTTCACTTACCAGAGAGCCCAATATCTAGAGTGCTGTTTCAAGGTAAAACAGGTGACCTGGAGAACGATTCCCAGTATTTTCTTTTTTTTTCTCTTTTTTTTTTCCTTTCTTTTGATTGGCTTCGCGTCTCAACTTCGTACTTCCACTTTTTTGTTTCTTCTCTCTGCTCATCTCACTGTGTGCTGTTGGCACCCAGAAAAAAAAAACAAGAGAAGGATCCATTTGGCAACCGTGAAGAAGAAGAAAAAAAGAAGCGTTGCGATGCTACGCGGTGACTGTCCTCACCGCGCGCACGCACAAAACGTGCCATCCATATACACATTCACACACACAACTTGTATCTGGGTTTTCTTAGCGGTGATAACGAAGCACGACGCGGAGGCAGAGAACCGAAGAAGAGGAAATGAGACCGACAGAGAAGCCTTAAAAAAAAAAAGGAAACACAACAACAAAAAAACGTATCAAACGGAAAGCCATAAGCTAATACAAACACACACAGCGCTAACGTGTATGAATAACGACACACGAAAAAACAAAACGGGCCAAACGTGGGGTTACTATTCAATACAAGTGCCCCTGTGGTGTGCGAAAAAGCGAGGTCTGTCTTGCCTGTGAGGAAAAAGTGACAAAACAGCTTGACGTGGTGCGACGACGGTAGCTCTCCTCCCAGACCTCTTTCACCGCACCATTGATTCTCAGTTTTCTCTTTTTTTGTTTGTTGTTTACCTTTTTTTCTTCTTTCAATATGCTTTTCGTTTCTTTGAAGCTAACGGTGTTGTCGTTTTTGTAGGTGCGTGTTTTCCGCACACATAAGACACACGTTGGAGTTTCTCTTTCTTTCTTTGGCACACGCCTCAAACAGAAGCTCAGTACTGTGACGACAACAAAAAAAAAAGCATGCGAGTGCTGAATGGGAGTTGCTTTCGACTGGCCAATCGCTGCTGACTGTGGGGCGGGGCACCTTCAGGCGCTCCGCACAGACTCTCGTTGGCGCCTCGCAAGGGCGACCTGTGCCTGCGAAGAGCGTGTGCTCCAGCAGCACACACAAACCGGCAGCAAAACAGGTGCGTGTGCAAGCGTGTAGCCACGATGAGAACCAAACGGGTTGATGCCGCTGGCCGCGCATGGCCCTATCCCTCCCCGTTCCACGATCTCGGCCTCTCAGTCTTTCCGCTCTGCGTCATGCGCTTCTCTCTGGCATGCGTATTCATCTATCCCTTCTGTCTCTCTTATCTACCGCGTGTTTCTTTTTTCTTTTCTTTTTTTTTCTGTTTCGATGCGACACCGCCCTGTCTGTCCCGCGCCTCGTAGCGTCGTGCCAGGATGACTGCTACGTCCCGAGGCGCTGAACCTTGAGGCCTGAAATTTCATGCTCAGGGACTCTTCATATGCTTACACAGCATCGAGAGCTTCCGAAAACAAAAA